>CAEGAF010092353.1:0-101548 GCA_903067075.1 Micropoecilia bifurca | reverse complement strand
TCATGCCCCCCCCATCTCCCCCCCCCCAGATTCAACAATTTGACGAAGAGCGGTGCGTGTTTCTCGCACATGCCGCGTATTTAAACTGCTATCACTCTTTCAGTCAAACAGACGAGTAGGAGTTTATTGTCGCGGTGTCCCGTTTGCGTTTGACTGAAGCGAATGACGCTGCGAGGTGTTACAAATCAATTCTCGTTCATATGGATGAGCTATAGAGGTGCCGTACAGTCCAGGATTTCCTTGCTGTTTAAAAAAAAAAAAATCATTATCCGCTCAGTTTTCTGACCAGTCAGTGATAAATCACGGCAGGCTGAATTCCATTGATTTTGTGTCAGGCTGGCGTTTAAAAAATGGATTTAGCATCTAGAAACGACCCGAGGTGATCAGAAGATTTAGGATTGTTTCTTCCCCACTGAAAAATTAATTACGCAGACAAATCAGCCGAAGCAACTGTTCTACTTTTGTGTAAGAAACCTATCTCACCAAACAGTAATCAAGAGACAGAGACGCCTGCAGACTTTTAAACTTTTACAGCATTTTGTCAATAACGAGTTGTCATTTCCATAAAGCATTTTCAGTTTACCTAACAGCAATACTCACAGCTATTGCATTTACCCAAATTGTATTCTTTTTTTTTATTTTATTTTTTTTTATTGGGTTGCTCCTGTGAAAACAGTAAAACACTAACTTCTCTTCGGGAAGTGGCAGCATACCTGTTGCTCACATTCAACAGAACACCATAGAGCTTCTAGTGTTGGATTTGGCTTAAATCTTTATAACATTTACCAGTAGGGGGCTGTATGCCCTCAACATGAATGACTTTTTGTTTTTCTTCTGTTGAGTTCTTTTTTCATTTTGATATTCCTAAAGGCTCTTCGGCTCAGGTTTTAATTCATGCTCTGTGTTGTGGCAGAGATATGGATTTTATTATCTCCTCCACGGTTATAATCACATTTATGGTCAAAGCAAGAAAATACATTGTCCAGTAAACACACTCACGCTCCGTGAGAGGAAATTGAAGGGAAGTAGAGGGACCTGAATCCTTCCATTGCCGCTCACAGGGAAAATAGAGATACAGTGCTGGTAATTGGCAGCGCCAGACAGTAATCATCATGGAGTCGTCTTATTCTTTCTCAGAGTGCTTGGACTATGACGAGAATCTGGTTTCTTTGCACACTCTGGCTGTGTTAATTATGAGGATTATTAATACTCCCATGTCTCAGGAATCAAAATAAATGTGCTGTTCATAAACAACAGAAAAATATTAAATGTTTGGGTTTATGCTTTTCTTGCTCCAGCACTTCATTAGAATTTGTATTTCTACCCCAGGAGCGAGTACCTTATCAGCACCACAACACCGAAATACAATCAGTTATTTAATGTGTAGACTTCTGCATTAAGTAGGGGGAGGAAACAACTTTTTTCCCTTTGGCTTTACTTTCTTGAAATATTTTTTTCATCATTTGTGTTTGACATCTTGAAAGTCTCCATAAATAATTAAATAATGGCTTTTGCTCAACTCCCCATTGCAAAGTGATTGCTGCCAGATTTCCACAGATGTCGGGAACGTAAAAAGCATTACTTTGCATGCTATTTTACAAACTGTAATGCTGTTGCCAAGCACTTTATCCCTTGGCGAATATCTGGGATGTATTTGAAAAATTAATTCAGTCATCTTTGATTTCCTTGATGCGTTCTGATACAAAACTTGGACTTAGCGCAGCTGTTATTGTTTAGTTTGACAGCCCTTAAAGGAGTGAAACTCATCGGGCGGTTCCAGTATTTGACCTCATAATGTTCTGTGAGCGGTTCCCACACAGAACCTGGACATTTATCTCAGGAAGAATTTCAGAAGATGCCAGGCATTTCTTATTTCTTGTACGCAATTGTGACGCGGTTGGTCGTTTCGATATCTGATTATGCAAACCTTTGAGTATTATTTCATCTTGCCTGACATTCCCCATCTGCTTGAAATTTCAGTACTTGGGTCTGTTGACTACTTTGAAGCGCAAGATGCATGAAGAGGCTGTAACCAAATTGGAGATGGACTTTGTCCATTTACATTGCTGCTTTCAAACAATCTTTACATAAATAGAGGTTATAATTGGAGCTAACCAAGAAGATTTCCATTATTTCACATTAGGTAGGCTAACACAGGGATTCAGCAGTCTTCACTATATCATTTGCAGTCATGCCTCTGCTGTCTCTAAAGATACGAAACACACGGGTCTTTGGCTTCTCTTTGCATATGGTTTCACCAGCCCAGCTTCATTGTTAACCAAGAAATACAAATAACCTCGGATTTGTTTTAAAATACCAAAGTGAGTGGAAGTGTTTAATCCAATGCTAACTGGAAGTATTTTTCTAGTACAATAATTTAACTTTTCTATTTGTACTAAGGCGATTCTTAAAAGAAGTGCGTCACTCTCACAGCTACTGTCAAAAAAATGTTACAAAGTAAGACCCCTGGAGTGAGTTAACCAGCTCTAACAAAGGATCAGAGCAGCAATTTCACATCCGTCAGCCCGTTGCACAGTTCAGTAACTTACCGTCTGTTGGTTAGTGATGGAGAAGAGTGTGGCAGAGGTCAGCCACTTTACTGAAGGTACAGCGGTGGTCATAGGTGCCCGAATGATGGAGTAACCGCTTCTCCCATAGTTAAAAGTGGAGAAGAAGACTCCTGTTTATGTCTGCTCGAACTTTTTGAGTTTTTGATTGTTGTAATTTCTTCTTCTTTAACCTAATACACTAAAATTCAAGTATTAGGACACAACTTTAAATTTCAGATTCAACATTTACAAACAAACAAAGAAGCTGGTTCAGTCAGATTTTTTCCGTGTGAAAGTGTGCAAAATCCTTTGAGGGAAAATGGCTGCAAACATGTCGGGTGAATAGTTTGAACAAAGTTTTGTACACATCTAGAACTTTGTCCAAATTTTGTTTAGAATTAATAAATGGCGGTGAAGAGAAAACCAAAAATAAACTGAATCCAAAAAATCTTTTTAGTGTTATAACAGTAATGTATTTTTTAATGACCTAGAATCGAACACATTATAGTAGGAAACTTTGCAGAGTATCTATACAGACTGAGGCTGCAGGCATGCCGCTTCTGCTGCAATGAAACTGACTCAAAAACTCCCGATTACTATTTTGAGGCTTATGAATGAGGTTCGTATTGGAAAAAACAAAACAAAACTGAGAATAGATCCAGTTTTATCCACATAGGGAACTAAGTAATTATCTTCCGTGTTTTGACTTTGCTTCTTCATTTTCTAACACTCTCAGGTACTTGGTGGTGTCTCTTTTAGCTGAAATCCTAATGCATACTTTAGCTTTTTTTTACGGTCTACAGATAGTGACATCCCAGTAATCTTAGTTTTAGGCTTTCAAACTGCCAAAGCTCTCGGAAAGAAATCTGAATGATGACTCCAAAGAAGCAGACATAAAGCAGTGCTGCTGAAATACAGCATTGTATGTGGGAAGACTAAAAATAGAAAAAAAAAATTAAACTCCCTGCTGGACAACTTCATTAAATTCCACTAGGTTTGCGACTTTCCATGTTGCTAATGTACCCCCAGCAGGATGGCGTGTCACAGAGTGGCTCGCCTGCATGGATCACCCCCCTGCCACCCTCGTGCTTCTGTGTGGAACATTAGTTTCAGTGTCACGCACACAATACAGCATGATTGTCAGCTCTTTGTTCAGAAACACAGCTGCTTCTGAATGCCTCAGTCAAGCTCCTGCCACGACGCTCCTTCTCCGAGGCTTTGCTGTTAATATCAACATCTACTTACACACGGAGCGGCTGGGAGCCTCATGGGTGGACTCCGCTCTTTTCCACAGCCTTCAAATAAAAAGGCTTGATCTGCAGCAGCTTCTAATGTGTGTTGCCTGAGTTTTATATTTCCCTCCTCAAGAATAACAACTACCTTTGGGGTTCATTTCAGAGCAGCCTTATTTGATTTCTTTTATCAGAGCAGTTATTGGTTGCTTGATGATAACAGCTGATTTTTTTATTGAATTTTTTTCTCATGTGATGCTTCTACTCTGCGTTTTTCTCTATGATCAGCATTTGCCGGTTTGTAGGTTGTCCTCAGTACTGACGTCAAAATACTTTTGAAATGCAACACAACTTTATGTAACGCTCTTAACTTGTGACCGTAAGTGATAATTTCAACTTTTCATCTGTCCACTTTCCTACTTACTTTGAGATCTGGAGGGATGGATAACGGGGTCACCAAGGGTTGCTTGGGTTACACAATTTTTTTCTGGTTCTGTGTCTTATTGCACTTATTCTAATTCGGCTGTATTGTACGTAATTTTGTGAATGTAAAACAACAAAATAGAAATAATCGAGCACAGAAAAAAAAACATTTAAAATTGTCAAAATATGAAGTTCTCAATACTTTGTCTTTAAAACAAACAGTTCTACAACACTTATCATCATAGCACATGGAGTTTTTACAGAACCTTATTTCAAAATATATATAAATAACTAAAGCAAATGGTAACAGTTAATCCTGCCCCGTCACGTTTCGGTGTGTTCCATATTAAGAACATGTAATCATCTTTCTCTATTTTCCAGTGACGTACTACTTTACATCAAAAGTAGGGCAATTGTTGCTAAATTTGCAAAACAAATTTAGCAACAATTTCAGATGTAATCACTAAATAATAGAATGACATTAGAGCTTTAGTAAGTCTCAATACCACTGGTAAAACCCTTGCCCTGCAAATATCCATATAAAATTTCTGACAGGCGTTTTTTCTTCTTCTTCAAAGCCCATTAAGATGCTCTTGGCTTTGCCAAATTGGAAGCAAGTCTCTCGGCAGTGTGTATACATCTTCAGAGAGAACCGTTAATAAGATGTGAGGGAGATTAGGCTTTGTGTGAGTGTGAATGTGCGTCTGCGTGTTAATGTCTCTGTGGTAGTTTAGCCTTGCTTTTCAAGCCCTCCTATTTTTTTTTTCTTCTTTTGCATCTCTGCCGTGATGGAAAATGACAAAAGTACTTTGTTTTTTCTTTGCGAGAGACATATTGTGTGCATGAGTTTTAATTGGAATCCTCCCGTGGTTCTCTTCAGATTTCATTCAAAGAGAATGTCTGACAGTTGTCCTGGTCTGTAGAATTTGTTTACCCTTTGCAGGCATTCATGCCTGAAATGCAGGGTCTCCAGGCATCCCTGAACCCTCCTCGGCACCATGTATGGTGCTTTCTAAGTAGTGTGAAAAGCCCTCGGATAGCGTTGGAGACTGCTGCAGCACTTTTTCCAGTTTTCAATCAACTACTGGCCTAAATCAGTAATAGAGGGGGGATTAAGAATCTCTACTCTGTCAAGCGTTGAGAGGAACTAGAAAATAAAAAAGTTAAAGGATGGATGTGAGTCTGTGTTTGGGGATTAGAGGAGAGCGAGCAGAGGAAAAAAAATGTTGAAATAAACAAACTTTCCTACTGATAGGGAGCATAGGGGTAAATGGAAGCATCCTTGACTGATCATGTGTTAACATCATGACTTAGAGGTACTGTGTTGTGAGGTGAGAGGACCTTGACTACACAAGAAAATAGATAGCCTACAATATAATCCATCTAAACATAGGGGATTAGCAATCTGAGTTGGCGTTTTTGTTGCATGAAAAGATTGCCATCATTAATATATAAAGTAGGTGAAGTTTTCTTTCTGTGGCTGAATGAAAAGAAGAAAAACTCCCACTGGAAGATACAAAAAGATCAGTTGCGCTCCTCTAGCAGAGAAAAAATATTACTCCAGGATTTTCCCATGCCCGGGTGTTGCAGAAATGTTGTTAAGGATGGTCATGGTCACACTGTCATATAATCGTTCTTACTGGAAAACCTTTGGCATTCATTTGGGTTTATCATAGGGTTTTGCTACTAGCCAGTGGAGTGCCAATTTTTTGAGTTTGACTGAAAAACCTTAAAAAAATGTTTTTACTGAACAAACAACATTGCGTTCCCCTTTTTCACGCAGGTGAGTGCTTGTGGCTTTCCCACCACTGTTTAGAGAACCACTGCACTCTGTCGTGTTGATTGTTGTGGTCTGTTTTTTTGCCCAAAGAGACTGTTGCCTCAGGAGAAAAGTCTCTGAATAGAAAGTCCCAAGCCTGACAGCGACAATAGGGCTCCGAGAGATGAGAGCCATCGGGTGCCCTGGGAAAACCCACCTGGGTATATATGTCAAGGTGTCAAGGATGCTAGTGAATTTCACACCAGGGACTTTTTAATTTTGTTTTTTAGACACAGATAAATACACATGGCTGAGATGATTTGCTAAATAATTCAGCCCCCAGCGACTCGCAAGTAAACAACCATTAAAGTATAAATAAACATCGTTTGACACAACTGCCATGGCAACGTCAGATGCTGTCAACAATTGTTGACACCAGTGGTGTCACTGACATCACAGGCTTGACAATGGTACAGTTGTTGTTGTGTTAAAGGAACACGGACAGTTTCCATTCTCTGAAGAAAAAAAAATAACTTAAGCAGTGCTGTTTATATGGACAGAAAAAAAGCAGCAGATCTGGCAACTTAAAAATTAATCTGGTTCTACACGATTCAGACATGTTTTAGCACCGATTTACATACAGCAGAAGTTCATGGGAACAAAAATATAAAAAAATATACTGATATTTTTGTCAACCAACAAAGGAGTGAAATATTGCATAATGTTTTTAAAGTGTCAGATAAGAGCAAGGCTAAAAAAGTGTAGGTTTGATCAAATATGAACCCTTTTAAATTAGGCTCATTATAAAAATGTACCCTATTTTTACTCAATGCATGAAATCATTAAAAACATGTTTTGATGCAAATATTTATACTACATTACAGTGCGCTAAAGAAAAAGTATTTTAGGGGCTTTTTGATAAACCAACTCAAGTGCATAATTTAGAAGGAGAAAGGTAGGGCACTTTCAAACACCATTACACATTCATAGCCAATCAGAAGTAATCTATTTTGTAAATAATAATCACTGAATCTAAATTTGGACTTACATGCAATGTATGATTATGTTTTGCTAAAAACTGATAATTCACAACACTTTGAGAAAACTATCACAACTCTGAAGCACGGTGGAGGCAGCATCATCCTGTGTAGGTGCTTTTTCTCCAGTAATGGCAAAGAGATGTGTCAGAGTGGAAAAGGCTATCGAAGCTCACCTGGATGAAAAGCTGCTTCCAGAAGAATATGCAGCAAGAACTAAAATCTAATTGTTTAAACTAAAGCATATTGATAGAATGGCCAAATCAAAGTCCAAACCCGTAAAGAATCCGTGCTAAGACTCAGACGTTTGGCATAAGTTTGTCTTTCCCCACTGCAAGACGTTGCTATTGCACCAAAAAAAAAATAATTCTAACTTAGAATTCAAATTGGGGAACTAATGCCTATCAAAACCCATGTGCCATGTTTGATAATACTTCTGAATTTTGTTTTGATCTTGTAACTTTAAAACAAAAAAATAAAATTAAAAGCACTGTGCCTCAGCAATGATTGAAATAAATAAGCTGAAAAAGTCAAATTAGCATCAGAATAACACTTTTTCTGATCTTCCAGCTGTTTGGTATGAAGTCAGCTAGAATAGGTCAATGCTCTACTGGGCTTAGCTCTACAGGGTAATGAGTCAGTAAAGTGTGTACTAAGGCACATCAATTTCAGATATTCTTTTGGAAAGAAACTGCGATCATGACTTTTTTTTCTTCACTTGACAATTATGTAGATGATGATGGTGATACTACTGTTGCCCATCAAATAAGATGCCACTGAAGCGTGTGAATATAACATGAATAACTGTGAAAACCAATGTAAAGCATTTTACAAGGTGATATATATCAGTTTTCCCCCAATATATAAATTCCTTGGGTGTTTTTCTTTTAAACCCAGTATTTTTATATATTTTTTAAATCACTGTCATTTTCCTTAACACTATGTGGAAAGTGAGCTACCAGGTTGTGCACCACTCCTGTTATTTTTGATACTTTTATCGAATAAAATTGTTGCAGCGCTAAGTTTAGACACAAATTACATTATAGATTATGTGCACCATTTTATTATAATTAAATTAAGCACATCTCAGACACGGCATACCAGTTCACAGCAAATTAAGGTGAGATTCCCACAAAGTTTAACTTGAGTTTCATTTATAATCTTGGTTAATTACAATAACCTTACCTTGACCTTTGGCAACAATTTGATTAAGATTATTGTGTTCCACTTGCCTACAGGTAACTTTGGCACTGCAGATTGTAATGCTGAAGTAATACTGCAGCAAGTCACAGAGGACTTCAAACAGTAATGTAATTCCTCCATGTTACATAGTCTTTATAGCCCTTAGGCTTTAGTGTTGGCTCATTCCTCTCGGGCTTTCTTCATGTTTTAGAAGCTAACTTAAGAACCGTTGCTTAAATACGCAGCAATTCACCAATGTTTAAAAGTTTCTTTTCACAATCCCTGATGCTGGTACCAACACTCTATTCAACCAAAAACAAAAGAAATAAAATAAAAAGCTAAGTCACATTTTACATTTAAAAGATAAAATAACTGATAAAGCCACTGGTACAATTTTATTACTCCTTTAGTCATTTCTGAAATGAACATTACAAGCACTGAAGAAAATTCCCGTTGAGCATCACAGGAAAACGTACAAGCAAATGTTTTGACACAGTGAATGCAGATTTAAAGTTGAAAGTTGATGGTTTCAAATATAAACTCCATGCTAACTAAAGGCACAGGAGAGACAAAGTATTTTGTTTTCGGCATCTAATAAGTACATTGCTTCATCCCTCTAGGCATATTCTTTTGTTTAAAAGCACATGACCCCATGTTCATGCTCACATCTTAATCTTCCTGCAGCTTTTTTGCTGTCCAGAGAAAAGGTGTTGAATTTGTGATGCTGTCTTGTCATTGCCAGAATAATAGAAATGTGCTTTTTTTCTCTAATGGTCATACAGAGGTCACATTCATGCAAACTTTCTGTCCCCGTATGTCTGTTATGATGAAAACAAGCATCTTAGCTCTAATGATGTGCATCCAACTTATTTGCATACATTTTCTATACGACTAAACGAATACACAGCGCAGCTCCTTTTGTGTTGTTCTCTCCATTTCGTTTACTGTAAACAATAACGATTTCTCATATAGCTTAACAATTAAAATATGCTGAGAAAAAAAGGTCTTCTTATTCTGTGGCTGCATGTTCTAATCAAATATTCCAGGTCATTTATTTCATTTCTGCTGAATTTTTCAGGATTTGCTAATGATGTTAAACCTGTCTGAATAAATCAATCAGGTGAAAAGATGGATGATGCTCATCAAGCAACAAAGACGACAAAACTGCCAAGGCATTTCGGGGACAAACTTTCATCTATTCAACTAAATTGTATTTTCAAATAGCAGAATGAATAAGGCATGCAGGGGAACCATGCTGCGCAACTTATGAATTAAGAAATTTGGGCCAATTATAGGAGATCATGACCCAGTTTAGTGTGATCTTTCTAGGGCCTTTGATGTTGAGAGACTAATTGGAAATTGTTACAGTTTTTATGTTAATGCAAATGCTGATCTTAACCCGGTGTCACACTACTGGGCTGAATTCGCAACATTAAATAATAGGCTTGGCAGTGAAATCCCTTCGGGGATATATCAACATCTAGAAAAGTCTGCCTCATCGAGCACCTTTGGTTACCTGATTTCTGCTTAGCTCCTGTTTGTATGCTGCTCCCTTTATTTTTGTAAACTAAGATGCACAAATATATTTATTTTTATGGCTTGTGCACTGCATTTTTGATTCAGAAGTTAATATCAGAAATGAGGGAATTTAGAAAGTAGTTTTATTATAAGCTTTAGAAAAGTAACCTTTTAAGTTGGTGCAAAAAGAAAGGAAAAAGACTTGAGTGTTGTTGAAGTTATGGGCACATTTATGAAAGAGCCTTGTAGTATCTCCGAATAGGTTCATGTGTGATGACACTGAATACTGGCATTTTGGCTGAAATGGGCTTGCAATGAGGCATTTTGGATTGAAAAGTGTTAAGGAATTCATGTGGAACTAAAGCCATACAGTGGGGGGGGGGAATCAACAGCTCATTTGAATCACCATTTTTATGAGAATATAGAACAATGTTGCGAGAAAAGATGTCTGGGCTCACTAGTCTCATGCATCTCCAGGGAGCTTTGCCTTTAAGACAAATGTGACATGCTCAAGCAGCATAACATAAATGTCAGTAAAGGACCAGCATGAAACCTGGGACAACTAACTTGATGATGTTGTAAAACAAATAAAACCATAATTCATTTTAATAATTCAAATACCATTTTAAATAGAGGTGCAAATATGTCTGGAAGCCCTGATAATGGCCTGAAGTGTGTTTCTCTGGTGTTTACATCTTTTGGATCCTTTCATTTCTCTGTGTATCGTAAGAAACATGTGGTGATGTGATACTTCTTGGCAAATGCTTGTTCTTTGAGTGCTGGAGGGTGCAGGAATCTGAAAAGAAGCCAGCCTCGTCTTTTGCTCCCAGAACCCTGCTGTTTCCTGTCCCCTGAGTAAGATGACAGTAAACGAGTGGGCTGGTCATCTCACACCCTGGGGCTCTACCTTGGGCTTTTCAGACCACCAGCTGTTGTGTTTAGGACTGAGTCATGCACCAGTTAGCACCGTGAATCCGGAGCACGAGTACAAAGCTTTAAACTCACTGCGTGCCTCTTCCCTCGTACAGCACTTCACTGGGACAACTAAATTACTGTAATAGTTTCCACTAAGCCTCCTCAAGCTCAGTTCAGGAACTATTTCATTTACAGTTCTAGAGATCTTAATTACTAAACACAGATTTGAATCAGCCAAGGGAAACATAGACTACCAATACAAGTACCTGACAAAGAATAACTATGAATCATAGTCTATTTCTGTAAGGATGTAGTGGGTCTTTTTTCCAGAACTTATTTATTCTTGAAAAGTAACAGAACAATACACACACAAACTTTATTTAACGTTTATTTTAGTGCTAATGGTGCAACTGTCCAGTATTGTCTTACTCTTTTTAATTATTAAGTTGGACTCCAGTGAGATTAGATGTGATTATTCACATAATGTTTTTGAGATAAATGGATTGGACACACATGAAAATATTTGAAATACCTATACTTTCCTCTGTCTGTTTCCTTTTGTTTTTTTTCTTTTCATTTGCCTAGTCATCCTTTGCAGAGACTTTTGCTTCTGTCTATGATTCACAAATATCAAGAAGTGTTATAAGTTATGCAGCATGAGGAAACAAGTGTTTTCAGGTGATGGTCCAGACTGAAGCTCTAGATTTCCATATGCTATTTGCATTCAGTGTTTCATGAGGAGAGCAGTGCTTTGCAACAACAAAATAGCATGTTCATGTGCAGAAGAAAACTTGTGTTAAAGACCTTCATGGTCCATTCACATTCCAAAGTATTTACATTCAGATTTGTTTGTACTTGAAGGTCCCACAGTATTTGCCATTTTCCGAGTTGTTTTTCTTATAGTTCACAAGCAAAACACGGAAAATACTTTAAATCGATTTACATAATTTCTACTGTTAACTACGTTTCCTGTGATGCTGTGCTGGGAGCATAGTACCAAATTCTCAATTACCTGCTTCAAGAACCCTAAAAAATAGTGATATTCTATATTACCATGCACAGTAACAAAGTGATCAAAGTATATATTTTTTCTTCTTCAGCTCTTGACAGGTTGTTTCAAGTTCAGCTTATTTTTAACATTTATGGCCTAAACTAATTTGCAATGCATGTCTCTTATTGAGGTTAAATAAAAACATAAAGGCATATTATGGCTTATGTTGGGGTAGCCATTGTTCACTTTTGCAATGAATCGGAAAGCAATGTCTCTTCTACACAAATCAGAAAACACCTTCAGCATTTTATTTGAGTTACATGAGTAAAGTTGTCATATTTTGCCAGTTTTCTCTTCACGTCTCTTCAAATTTGAAGTATTAAATGAAGGTCTGACATAGCTCACCTCTCAAAGTGCTTCATGTGTAGACATTGGAAGTGGCAGTTTTATTTTTTATTTTTATTAAATACAGGAAGCAAGGCACCGCAGATATATTTGCACAGTACTGCTGAAAGACTTCACAATCCATAATGTGACCTTAAATAATAAAAAATAAGTTATATTTATTTAATGGCACTGAGTGATTTGTCCGAAAGCGCTTCAGTGGTTCAATTCAAATTAGAACATCTTTAAAAATGTCTTTAGTTATACATCATGTATTATTTCATGTTTTTTCCCCTCTGCCTTTCTTCCTTTTTGCCTTTATGTTCTTCCTTTTTCAGTTGTTTTGCTTTTGTTTTGTTTTGAGAGCGAGAGTTATTGATTTCACCTTTACATTTGTCACAGACGTCAATGATATTAATGAGAATTTTAGTTTATAAACAATTATAGTATTTCCAAAGTGAAAGAAAAATGATACATTTATATTGTACTTTTTTTTTACAGTGCTCCATGAAATATTCAAAACCTGTGATACAGTTTTATATCTTAAAACTGCTTTAAATTTCTCCACATTATCATTGACCTGCCTGAACTGTTCCTTGGTGATGATACTGTTTGTTTACTGGTGTAGTTTGTTAAACATTGAAACACTTATTTAATAAACTACTGTATACTAGTGATAAATTACAATTCTTAAGGATTCTTAAGTAGTGTTTAGTTTGATCTTTTCATTTGCCTAGTCACCATTAATTATTAATGTTTTATTATTTTTTTTCTGATTCTTTTCTTTATGCATGTTGAAAAAAGATACTTCATTTGAAACTTGACTTTTTGCATAATATATGTATTGAAACTGTTTGTAAGAAAACAAAATGTCATAATAATTTTTCTGTCCATGTGCCCAAATCAAGTTACACAATAGTGAAGAACTTACCAGTCCTTGTCAAACAAATCCTTGATCACTGAACACAAACCAAAACGGAAAACTGCCCTTTAAAGTAGAAAAATAAATAATAAATGTCTGCTGAGAAGATTTAAGAGCACAGCAAATGCCAGATCAATATTAGATCAAATTAGATTATTTTTTTCCCCATATTAGCATTTCAGCTGAGAGACTAGAAGGTCAGCATGGTCCAGACAGTACCAAATGGACCCTAACTCCAGTGATATGCATTAAGATGGAAGTGCAGCTCTTTTTCATACGTAAAGTGTGAAAGCTGGTGTTATCTATATTTGTTTTGTATGTTTTGTATAACTAAATGTTGGACACACAACTCAAATCATCATGGGCTCCAGGTATTATGTGGATGACTATTCAAAAATTGTTTTAAAATAATTCAGCATGTCCAAACTGAAGAACTGCCTGATTTACAAATCAGGTTCTTCATAAGAATGATTAGTAAACCAGTCTTATGACTGATGGTGAAGATAAATGGTTTTGTTTTTGTTTTTTGCAACAGGTGTTTTTTAATAGCCTTTAGTATTTTGTACGTTTCATTGTGGACAACTATTTCAGTATAAATTCAACTTTCATGTATCTTTTTTACTTGCTACAACCAAAAATCTGTTTTGAAAAAAGCTTATTTGAAAAAAATCTCTTTAAAAAATAGCATTTTATACAAAAACATGAAGTTAGTTTTCATTTATATTTTTTTATTTCCGCCTTGTTTACATCGCTTGCATACTGTCAAACAATTAACGAGGTTTATTACAAATTAAAGGTTGCAAATCATAGAGAGCGAGCTACTCTATTGATGTCCAAGAATAAAAGTGACCTTCTTTAAAGCACGCAACCCTCCTAGTGGATTCATTCATTAAATATTTCAGTAATTATTTTAAGCAATAATTTCTTACTACACTATGAAAAAAGGCTCAAATAAATGCTTAATCATAAAATGCATCATAATCAGCACCACTCTGATGGATATAGTCTATTATCTAAATAGGCTTTTTAAAAGGAGAAAAACATGATGCAGTTCTTATCTGTCTTTTGTAGAAATATTTGAACTATTATTTGTATCAATCAGTGTTTACCAATGTAAACTATTTTCAGAAGTTTGTGTTTGTTCAGTGTAGTCCACAAACAACACAGATTTTCTTCACAACATGCTTAACCTAATGTTGTTGGTTGTTTTTTGTTTTTTTGCCATTGATAGGGTGAAAATAACTGCATTTGAAAGCTGTTGAAGGTAGGAGAAATATATTTTGTGAGGAATGAGTGTTGTCTAAAGGGGAAAAAGCAGCGACTAGCTGCATTGTGCAAGATTGCATTTGACACAGAACTGATAGGCAAAAGCGCTTCAATGGTCACCCCCAAGGCCGAGGAGCCTCTGATAGCAGACACAGCAGCAAAAGTATCATCAACAACACACACAGAGCATCGTGATTTTTGTTAGTGTGCATTTATTAGCAGAATGATAATCACAAAGCATCATACGACTAACAGACTATACGGTACGAGCTGAGGTGACAGACACAGGGGTGTTTTTTTAGGGGTGGTGTTTCTGTTTATAATCTGAAGCAGAATGTCATAAGTGATTATTCCCAAGGTTACCTCAACAAACTAATGCGGAAGATTATGTGTCTGTTGTTGTGTTTGGCTGTGTGGCTTCCAGGAGGAGGGCATCAGCTGAGGTAGCAACTGGCAACAATTATTGTGTTCCTCTATTAGCTTTTTACATCAATGGACTTTATATTACAGAATTAAAAAAAAAATCATAATTGTGATTTTTAAATACTGTCTTAAGTACTTCCTTTCTCTTTTTGGCCAAAGATAAACCTCACATACATTGATCAGGGCTGTCAGGTTTTGGTCCAGTACAATGTGTTTCTGTTCCAACACATGTGAATCAAATGAATCAAATCAATTACCTTCTCAGCATGTCTTAAAGTCATGCAGGGGCCTGTTAATGACCAATCCATTAGATTTAGGCATGTTGTAGCAGGAAATAACCTACCCACAATGACCAGTCTTTGTACTCTGCTGGTGGGAAAGAGCACATGCTCAGATTGCTGGGCTAATTGCTGATAGCATGGTGCTCTTGTGCTACTTAACCAGTCCAGTTTAGGTCACGTAATGATAAGGAATATGTGTTACATGAGCACTTCGTACACTGGAGACAGATACGGTTTACTGTTTATTGTGAGGTGAAAGCTAGTGAGGCGGAAGCTACGGTTCTAAAGTACATGCAAGTTTGATGGCATGCTAAATTCACAGCGCCAACTAGTGGCCTGGAATGACAATGACAGCTGACTCAAAGTGTCTTGGCGGTGCCGTCTACATCCGATAACACCAGAAGGCTCCAGGTAGCAGTCTCATCTAAACGTAGCCTACAACAATTGCATTATCAAGCTTGAATGTTATATGAAAACATATTTGACCCTTTATATATTTCATTTTTTGCCAATTTTCACTTTTAAATATAAAGTTTTTGAATTTTTTTTAAATTTCAGACTAGCACAATGTAAGGGTAGGTCAAAATATCTATCCTGTCTGACTATGTGAAAAATTTTATTACTCACTAAATCTATCAACTGGTTGTGGTTCTCAGCTGCCACCAAGCGTCTGCAATGATTCCCCCTCGTTTTTCAGAGCCAGTTTTAATTCAACCACATAAGCAACGGCAACTGCATGCAACAACTCCATCAGATTTAAGTCTAGACTTTTCCCAGAGCTTTAAAACAGAAGATTATTATAAGATGTTTAAGACATTCAGAGAATTGTTCTTCTGATCACTTCCCTGCAACATGTGCCTCAAAATATACTTCAACTTAAGGTCATGACCTGATAATAATGTGGTTCCGGATTTTCTAATAGCCTTCATTGTTATATCAGTTAAAGGACATCATCTTTGTCCTGACAGAGCAACTTGACAAAAGTCTTGTTCATCAAGATATTTTCTGGAAAAATGTCTGCATTATGTTCTTTTTGGTCAGCTGTGATTTTATCCTTGGAGTTTAACAATAAACATTGTTTTTGTTTAGTGTTTTTCCTAGAGGTAAATCATAAAACTGATTCTGCACCCTGCAGTGCTCTAGATGTTGCTTTGTTTTGTGTTTGCTTCTCTTTTCTTTTCTGTGATCTCCAAGGTAAGCTGATGTGCTCCTTGAGTAATCTTGATAGGCCAGCCTCTCCTGGGAATGCTCACCAATGTTACATGTTTTCTCTGTTGCAACTCTGGATAATGGCTCTCTCTGTTGTTCGCTGGAGTCCCAAAGCTAAATAAATGTCTTTCTAATTCTTTCCAGTCTGATAGATATGAATGATTTTGTTTCTCATCTCGTCATACATTTCTTTAGCCTTGGTCTATGGTGTTGTTTTTTTTAAATATATTTTTGTCTTCTTTTTGTTGCCTTAGAGGCTTTGTTCTGGCCATTGGACAGTAATCAGTCCTTGGGCCAGGCTGCTATTTTTATTTAATTAGTTTTTTTTTTCTCTGAAATTAAGATTGTTTAATGATTTGTGATATTACTCATAAGTATAAGCAGTAGTAATCTATTAGGGGGGAAATACTTTTTCTTAGAACTGTATGTATATTCCTCTTTTCTTTATCTGGCAACACGAGAAAATGACAGATTTTTATTATGCTAATTTTACCATCTCCATAATTTGTATATTTCTTTCCATTTGCAAAAAAAAAAAAAGAAAAATGTATTTGGTTGTCAGATCTGCATTTCTAACATTACAAGAAACAGGGTGAGCTTTGGGGTGCAGAGCAGACGCTTTTTTATGAGAAGTATTTATTTTTAATATTTTCAGTGCAGAGGCTGCTTTTCATTTAAACCATCTGCCTTTGTCGAACAGAACCCAGCTCATGTCATTTTGGAATTTTATTTAGGTATTTTAGAATTATACTGTCTTGACACAAGGAACAAAGTAACAATTTAATTTGAGACATTCACAAACATACAGCCAACATATTATTTTCTTATTATCTGTTAGCTATGCTGTCAGTTTAAACTAATGTAAGCAAGAGATAATTAAAAAATCATTAAATAACACCTACACTGCTGTCACATTGCAAGCACGTTCATTAGACTAAAAAGGGGTAGAGCTGACATGGCATTGGCAAAAACATCACAAAATTATGAACTTAAAGTCTTCTGGTTACTTTCAGCACACTAGAACAGAAATGTCTACTTGGCACCTTTCTGTGAACCCTACAGTTGTCTACACTTTACTGTCAAATAATTTTTCCAACTTTGAAAGTTGTTTGAAAGTTAGGAACTCTTTTAGCCTTATCCAACCAAGGCAACATATGGTGGGAGCAATTGTGGGAATTATCTGTGTCATCTTGTTTGGACATATTCAATTTGGGTCTCATGCCCCAGTGGAAATAGTTGAAAGAGGGTGATTTGGGTGATGGAGGGAGATCCAGATGGCAGAGCAGCGGAAAGATCAATCGAGCTTCATGCCTTCTTTTCCCCCTCACTTCAACATGCAGACAGATGTGATTTAACATAGTAAATTGAGTTTACTTTCAGTTTGTGGATTTCTGTTGACAAGTAATAACACCTTCAACAGGATGCATAAACTTGCTTATAGAAATGCATAGCACAGGTTTTTTATTTGTTGATTTATAATAGCTACAAAAATCTCATCAATTTGCCTCCTAGGTTTAATAGGCTGTAAAAGAAGATGTCGTTTATGGATTACACTTAATTTTACAGACAAATGCATATTAACTGGCTGCACCCATTGTCCCAGAGAACCATTTTTAAGTTGCTTTTAAAGCGAAGATTGCTGCTGATCTGGTCTTTTCTTGACTATGACTTCCAGGCAAAAGGCTCTGCATCTTTACAAATCAAGAGATGTTGCATTAAAAAACTGTGGCATTATATTAACTAATCTTTAATTTATTTATTTTTATTTATCACTTGATGATGTACACATAATCATTATGATCTGGATGTTTTCAAAATGGCATATGCTTTCAGCAATGTGTATTTAACGTCACAATAAAATCATGCTTTGACTTAAGTCTACATATGCATTGCTCACACATTTTATCACTTTTGGCAGTTTTCATATGCAAATTCATTTATTTATCCTACTTTTTCCTTTTAAACATTTTAAAAATGTTTATAAACTAAAAGACAAATTTTGTTCCCAGGGCTCCAGATTGTAAGAATCTTACAGATTTAAATGGAATATTAGGCTCATTGTGCAAACATTTTTTCCCTGTAAAAAGATTATAGAAGTTTTATTTTTTTTTCTCTCTTTTAATGAAACAGTACATAGTATTCATGAGCTCTTCATCATTCAGCAGTGTTTAATTTATTTGAGGGTATGATTAAGCTCCTTTTACGCCCTCTAATCTAGGTCAAGTCAGCTGAATGAAAGGAGCCTTAAACGTGTTTCAGCCCAAACAAAGAGAGGACAGTTATGGCCCAGATGTGGGAGACGGCCTAAGCTCTGCCCGAGTCAATAGATCTCAAAGATAGAGGTGTCAACCTTTAAAAGGAACATGCAGCTCAGGCAGACTTCTGGCAATTACTTCTCAGTGTGCTGAACTTGACTCAAGCCATTTAGTATAAAGAGAGGGCAGAGGAGGAAAAAAAACTACCTAGTCTGTCAGGCTATCATTGGGAGAAATTTTCAACTTTTCAACTAGTTGAGCTCTGCTTGTTCTGTTTAGTCATTGTTATGCCATAGATAGTATATTCTGAAGTACTAAAACAAGATGCCATGCATCTTTCAAAGGATAAATCAAGCTGATATTTTCTTTTTTTTGTTTTAGATTACCAGAACTGCTAGATTACTGAACAGTATAAATGTTCATTCATCTCTTCTACCAGCAAATGGTTATGGTCCAGGACACAGTTGACTTACTAGTTGACTTCTCCAGCAGAGGCCATCTGTCTGTAGAGATTGTGACCCCTGTGGTACTTTGTCAAAATATAAAGTGAGCAGTGGTGACTATTCATTGCAGGCTAATCTCACCTTTCTCATTTCAACCCTATAGCTTACACATGCTATGATGTGGGAGTATTATTTGCTAGTTCACCAGAATGGCCAGGTTTTCTACTAATGAAAATTATTATTTTTTTTTATCTTTTGGTCTTTCTTGCACCTCAGTGAAGGAGAAGAGCATTGCTAGCAAAAGAAACAACAACTTTTCAAAAATTGCGTTGAATTGAATCATCTGTTGCATCTATGTTTGCAGACTGTAATAACACTAATAGAAAATGCTAGAAAGGGAATCTCAACAAGGATTGTTATAAATTACAACAGACATCTAGATCAGAGGAGTCTCCAAAAAAATCAAGGCTTTATTATTTAACCTCTGTAAGCAGATTCAGACTGATTTAAAGAGACTTAGCAACATACAAAAAGCATTTTCCTGGATGACAAAATAAAGCTCTATTTTTTTTACTCTAAGGAATGCTCAATAATGTTAAGCTAGCTAATTAGATAGCTAGCTTCTTACCTGTACCTGAATAAAAATACTGATTACCAGTGGTATTCACTTTTTTCATGCAGTGCTCTCTGGGTTTCTCTGCATCAAAACCCAGGCATTGACACCTATTATTGTGATTCACCTTAAAACTAACATTTTCAAAAAAGTGTTGTTGGGTAAATATATATTTTTCCTACATTGAAAAAAAAAAACACATCTAAATGATCTAAAATAGGAAACTTGTTTCAATAATCTAGTGGCTAGTAGGTTCCCATCTACCCCGTTCCAACCCCCTTGCATGCGTTTGCTGGAAAATCGTTGTTCAGGCATTCAAAGTGAACCCTAGATATTTAGACCCAATGACTTCAAAGCAAATTAAATCGTGGCAATCATAGGAGAACAGGGACCAGTAAACTCTACTGGTGAATTGAAATGTCAAGAACCTACGTCTGTTTTAGGTGTGCAGCCTCATCTGAAGGCGATGAGTTGCTGTTCTTGTTAGAGCTTTGTGGGAACAGGGGTTGTAAGTCCTTAGAAAAAGCAATATTCTAGAGGCCATTCAGTAAGGTGGTGGTAGATCAATGATAATAAATATGATTCATACAACAGCGTATCTCTAAGTGCAGAGCTTTGGTCTGCTCGAGTCCAAGAAAAACCCAATAATGTGCGTCAGTAGATGATGCAACATAAAAACAAACCAGGTTTTCAACCAAAACGCTCTTGTACTGTGTGTGCTGTTTGGGCTTGACTTTTATAGACTCTAGTTTTTTGATCAATTTGGTTTTTTCTTTGTTTTGCTTTGTTTGTTTAATTAAAGGAAATGAATTTGAAATAAATCAGCTTTACACAGACTACACTAGAAAATCTGCAGTGTTGCAATTCTTTTACAGCATTTCAAAATTGCTTTATATACTTTCAGTATTGATGAGGGAGGCAGTTTTTTCTTTTGACTTCAAGATCTGCTAACTTGTTTTGGCAAGGAGCTCTTGTGAGACTGTCCTTACTTCATAAATACTGGCAAGAGTGGTTAAAAGTTGTACCAGATGGCAAAGCCCATATGCAGTGTGCCCTTTGGCCAGGTAGACTAATGAATGCTTTTGGGAATTATTCTGGCACTGGACCCTCCATGGGCAGATAACTCTGTCATTTCCCTCAGCTGCTATGAAATATTGTCTGGCTTTCACATTTCCCTGTAACACATGCTTATAGTAATAGAGATGAAATTGAAATAGAAAAAAAAGAACTCTTCACCTTTGATATGATGGGACTGCTATTGTATAGTTCAATATGTATATATTATTGTAGACCCTTGTGAGAGTGTTGAGATGATGTTGGACTTCTGGTTAACCTTGGGTATTTTTTCCTTCTGCTGCTTTGTAAGGTACTAATAATTCTATTTCTCTGTGTCTTCTGAATATGTTATCCTTAAGGAGCACAACACAAGCAAACGCTTCTACAAATAATAGAAGCGGAGGTGCTTGGAACTCGTGCTTTGTGAAAACTGTGGCGATGTCTCCAAAGTACTGCTTGTTTCTGACCTTCACAGTATGGCTATAACTCATAAAACCTGTATGCAATAAGTAAGTAAGGTAATTTAAGTAGATGAACTGCATAATGTCTTGTGCTGAAGTTGAAATAAGTTCAGTGAAAGAGGATGGACGATGAAACATGCGCAGTAGTGTGGTGGTTAGAACCGTCTCTTCACAGGCCGAAATGACTAACTGTGAGACTGCATGGCTGTCGGTCTCTGCTGTGATTGACCGCCGACCTGTTCAAGGTGTACTGGGCCTCTCATCCAGTGACTGCTGGGAGCTTGTTTGAAATATTGTCGACCTAATAGATCTGAGAAGTATTACATCAAGTGTTTCAATCCAAGAAATCCATGTCAGACTTAAATCAAGTTGCCTTGAGTGAGCCTGAATAACTATGCAAACTTGCTCATCTACGTATTTTTGCATTTAACAGAAGAGAAATAGATGCTTTTTGAAGACAAGAACATTAATCATCATGTTGTGTGTCTGTTTAAAGCAAGTTTTTTTATATGATCTATTCTTCAGCTCTGACAAAGAGATTTTCTATTTTCTGAGTTTGTAATGTTCTAATTTTCTTGTTTTACAATTAAAGTTAATATATAAATAAATAAATTAAATCATAAAAAAGACCCACATTTTAAATCGGATTTTGAATCGATGACCTTATTGCTTCAAGCCAACAGTGTCAAGAACTGTGCACTATGTGTCATTTTTATACACTGTATTTTCAGTGAAAATCTTTCGGTTATGTGGTTTTGGCTGAGGCTGCTACCGTTTTCTGCCAACACTCTTTCTAATCTGGGTTTAGTTATTTTCTTTCTTCTTTTAGAGAAAGATGTGACTTGACAGATACAGCTCCAAAGTCCGCAAACTCACCCGTCATTCTCCTTCACACAGAAGAGTTTGGAGATGTGGTAAACTGACAGTAGCTGGCCTGTTTTGTTTATGTAATGATTTTCTGTGATGTTCAGTCATACTGTAGAGACAAAATTAAGAAAAAATGTACAATACACTGATTGTATTTGGAATTCGTGAGCCGTTGCTGATCAGGCCACATCACATGCCGCTGTAATGACATTATGGTATCTGTCCCACTGGAGTGGGTCAAAAGAAACCTCTCACATTGTGAAAAAGCACCCACATTTTTAGATCACTTTTAAGCTTACACATGTCATGATACATATGGCTTACAGTGCATTTAATTTTGTTTAATCTTGTGATTCTATTCATATTGTTTGCGTTGTATAGTACATGACTCCCAGATAAAGAGCTGAAGCTATTTTATTGTAAATAGGTTGTAAAAACTTTTAACTTCTATGAAATGACAAAACAACTGGGAAAAAATGATTATCCTATCACAAAATCAGAATTCTTACATGATCACATATTTAAATATATAACTAAAGAAAGGAATACAGATATGGGAGAGTGGTGGCATGTGTGACGCTTTAACATGACAAATTAAATGTTGTACTTCTTATAATTGTGCATCCATCTATCCATCCATCCACTGCCTATACCCGCTTGTCCCTGCAGGGTCATGGGGCAGGCCTGGTGCCTCTCTACTACAGTTATTGGATGAGAGGCGAGTATGCCCTGGATGGTTGCCAGTCCAACACAGAGACATGGTGGAGTCTATGCACATAGACTCTAATACAGTGTTTCTCAACCCTGGTCCTCACCGCCCCCATGTCCTCCATGTCCTGCCACACACCTGAATTGCATCTCTGGGTGATTAACTGACTTCTGCAGTACTTTATGGTCATGCAATCATTTGAATCAGCTGTTCTGGAATAGAGGCACATCTAAAACATGCAGAGCAGGGGGGCAGTGATGACCTGGGTTGAGAAACACTGCTCCAATATGTAAGGGGACTTTAAAGAGACCAATTAACCCAAGAGTGATATATTTTGACTTTGGAAGTACACACAAAGAACCCACACATTCACAGGTGGAACGTGCAAACTCCTCGCAGATGAACCCCAGTCCAAGATTCAAACCAAGGACCTTTGTTCTGCAAGGCAACAGTGTATGAAATATGTATTTTAGGTTTAACTATTGCGATTTCTAATGTTCTTGCATCTGCTGAAACCATTAATATTTCTGCAGTCAAGTTGTTTTTAAATGCTGCGAGAAACAGTAAGAATAGTAAGATTGTCTTTTTCCTGACCATTAGACACACACTATAACATAAAGAATCAATCACTCAAACTTATGTGTCTTTATTGTCAGGAAATATGATGCCAAAGGGAACGAGATGCCTAAAAACCTGCAAAAATGTCATCATACATATAAGGTTGTTAAATATTAACTTTCACCAAATACAATCAACTCCATTTGTAAGCTAATTAGGTTTTATGTTTTAAATGTATATTGCAGATGTAATAAACAATTACAAAATATTTAATAACATTTTTCATCAGGGGAGGAATTGTATTTGCACAGCTGGTTGTTTGTCATGCAACCAGGCTTCACCATGTTTTCTCTGACAAATCAACTGGACTTTGAGATGACAAACTGGTCAACAACTTTACGTAATTACACTTATTTTCAATCATCACTGGGAGCATATTGTATGTGATGATCAGGGTGAGCCAAGCACATCTGTACTTTGTGGAAACTGACAAAACAGATGATTGCATCTGACACCTAAAACATGTTTCTAATTTTTCCTTGATTGAAATGCATTTAAGCTGATGACATAACATTTCATTGAAAGATCTCCCAAGAACATTAGCATTTGTCCTAAATTATCTCTGAGTCTATAATTACATACATTTAAATCCCTGATCAGCTCATTCAGGAAGCTGAGCAGCAGTGCGCTCTGCTCTGGCGTACGAGCTGCGGTGCAGCTGCAAAGGCAGAATGCCACATTAGATGGAGCATGTTAAAGTTAATTGTGCAATACCACATTGTTTGCACAATTATTTGTTTATAAATCTGATGATCATTTAAGTAAACAATGTTTTATGGATTTCTGCATGGCTGTGTGTGGTGACCCATGAATTTGTGATTATGTCAGTTGGTTAATGAATTATGAATGTGGGTGGATGTGTCAGAGCTCGGGGTTAAAACATGTGTTATTTAATGTCCAAAGTAAAACCGTTTTGTGTTTTTCAAACAAAACCACTAATTATGCAGAGTCTTTTTTTATTAATTACATTTGCTCATTTTTTTCACCTAGGCTTTTAAAAAATTCCTTTGTGCACAAGAGATAGGCCCCACTATCTCTTGTGGCCAGTTCTTTCAATGCAATGTTGTCTTTTGAAAACTTAAAGGAAACAGTTCTGCAAAAGTTGTCTTGAAGTCATATGCATGGCTCCATATGCAACACGGAGCCATGCAGAATGTTGCATGGCTCCATATTTTCTTTCTTGTGCAAAGTAGTGAAGTAAAACATGGAAGATCTTGTTTAATGAGACAACACCTTATCCAGTTTTACAATTGTGTTTATAAAAAGCAAACCTCACAACCCAAAGATGAATCATTCAAAATGTGCTGCAAAATTTCATGACTTTACTATTACTTTTGTTTACAATATGCAGTTTAGATTGGCATTTTATTTATGAAAAAGGAGAGATGAAGACAAGCACAAAGAGGGGTTAACATGCAAACATCCAATTTAAAAGGCCTTATAAATGCAGCTCATGCTCATGGCTACTCCTCACAACAGCTTATTGCCGGTTGGCTTTAGTGACAGAGGAAGGGTGAAATCAAATTACGTGTTTGTATGAAAACAAAACTGAGAGGTGAATAGAGAGGTGCACAGCCCATGAAAGTAAAAGCACTACCAATTCCCTTCACCTGTCTTTTACACTTAATGACAGGTCTGCCTTTTATTGATTTTCTTTCTTTTGCCAGTCTTCAGTAGCCAACAGTGGTATTCCAACAACTTAAGCCAATTTTACTGCATTGCAGGAAACCTAAAATTGAAAGCAACTTGCAGTCCTTCAAACTGTCGGGGTCTCAAACTATAGCACAAAGCTGTAGTTTTCCCTCAGTTATCCATCATTATGACTCTAAGTTGTAGACCTGCTGTTGTGGCAAGCTCACACCTATTTGGACAGCTACACATTCTGACTCTGTCAAGCATGCTGTAGACCAAGAATGACGAGTTTTCTTTAATATTGTCTAAGTGTGCTAGTTAAAGATGAAGTATTTACCCCATTCTTTGTAGGAAATGTAGCATGAATTATAATCTGTGATTAGTACGACCTCATAAAAAGAATATCTCAAGTAAATAACATAAAAAACAGTGCGTGATTTTTAACTGATAAATCTGTGAATAAGGTGATGATGAGTAAATATGAAGGTACCGTATGTTTCCCTTGCATCATTGAAGCACTTTATAAAGCATCTTTTTTTGTAGGTGTTTTGACACAATGATGAATGTCTATGTTGACATATTTTCACACAGGGATGTTTTACATATTGGCTGTTACATAGGAGAGTGGGAAGATGCTTTTGCATTAATTGAACCGCATTGTCAATTAGCAAAAATGCCTAAAAGCCCAGAAAAAGCACAGAGGAGAAATCGTCAGTTGCAAATCAGCTTTTTTTTTTTAGATTTTACGAAGTTTTGCTAGAAGGCTATGGCAACACTCTGGAGGAAAGTGTTTATGTTGAACTGTTGATGGTGCACCTCATTACTGGAGTTTGGTGCCTCTCTTAGGTCTGATTATGGATTAGGTACATTAGAGAGTGCCTGCACGTACATCCCTCAACTTCCCTGTTTCATTATCCATATAGAGCAGCTTCATCCATGACTTACTGTACAAGAATGCAAAGCACCTTAGTGCCTGCCATTTAAAGCAATGGTTTACTGTAGAAGGATTTCTGAAAAAAAAAAAGTCCCACTCTCACTGTCCGCTATGCCAATTCCCCACTGGAACAGTGGCACTCGTTTCATCTCTCTTTTCATTTGTTAATAGGTGGATGTGGAAAAACTCAAACCTTTCATGTGGCTTCTAGCCGGACTTTTTCATTTAATCCCTAATGATGCCTGAGATTCTCAGTGCCAGAGTGTGTGCAACATGCAGAGGAATAGCGTGTTAGGTAATTCTTTATGCATCTGAAAGGAGTCAAAGATGCAGTACAATTATTTTCCAAAGAATCTGCTTAATGGATGCTCTCTTTCTAAACAACTTCTGAAGATGTTGTTGAAAGAAATTACAATGTCTGTCTTTTTTAATATTGGGTTGTTGGTTTGCTTTCTGGTTTTTCCATCTCAAAACAAAAGCAGTTAGTGGCTCATGAATGCAACTTAAAATTACAATGCCCCCCCCGCCCCCCCACTATTGGTAATATTAATTTCAAAGCCAGATTTTAAATTTATACATCATTCTATTATGGGTTTGACTTAGTTTATTGTTTTGTATAATTTTGTTTCTTGTATTTAGTGTTTTTTCAGCTTCTGAGTTTCTTATTGATAGCTTCTTCTGTTATTGAGGTTATTTTGTCAATTATTTTTCTGTGTTCTAGTTACTTCCTGTTTTTGTATTTCTGAGTTTCCCGGTCCTGTGGGTATTGTGTCCTTTTCATAGCTAGCTGTGTTTTGTTTATGTACAGTTTACAAATTTTTAGTCTGTGGTTACTGTTGTGTCATTCTTTCTATTTGAATCCCTATGTCTTTGCTCTCTGGTTTTCCACTCTGCTAATTAGTAAAATTGTTTTCGTATTCCCCAGTGGAAAGTCTTCTTTGGATTTTCTGTCATCACTGATTCACTGCTTAACTGCTCGTAGATATCCTTAGTCGTCTTCCCTTGTTTCTGTTTTATTTTGGATTTATTTAATTTAATGTGCTTAATTTAGTTTTATTTATTAAATATCTTTAACTTTGAGTCCACCTCAGCTTTCCTCTTCCCTGCATTTGGTTCCTCCACACAGACAACGTGTTTGGTTTTCTTTTGGATTGTTTTTTCCATCAACTCTAAAGAAAATAATATTTTTCTTTATTACAAAAATTAAGTGTAATATAAATACAGTTGTTCAGTTACTCAGCATTAATAATAACTAAATGAAGAATTTATTAAATGTGGAGTTTCCACTTCTACACATTTTCAACTATTTAAACTTCTAACAAATTTAGAATCGTTTTCTGAGGTTGATGTAAAATTCCACTCTGGTCTCTTCACAAAGAAAACAGATGGTAAATTCCCATTAATCAAGCATTTTGTGACTCTTTGCTGTCAGCAGTCTCATTTACACTATTTTCAACCAATAAATCCTCTCCATATTTTCAATTAAACACCATGTGCAACTATATGATTTCTGTTTATCACTATGATATTTTTACCAAATATTTCAAACCAGAGGTGTTACTTTAGTTCTGTATAGGGTTTGCAGACAGATGACTTCAAACAAATATTGTTTGTTATCTGATGGATGAGTAAAGAGGCAATTGTTACTTGTCATGACAACATATGTTAGTGATCTGTTTATAGCTTGTTATGCTGGCCCCTAGTGAACAGAAATCCACTAACGTAACTATTATCCAAGATTGCTTGGCTGATGTCATAGTTTGAAGCCATGCCAGGCTCCATCTTGCTGCATGCCTTACGGCTAATTTGTTATTCTGGACTGCATACATAAGACTGACCTGACTTGACTCGGCTCTGAAAACAGTATTTTCTGTCTCCTGTAAAGACGACGTGATAAAGATTCTGTATGGGGAATAGGCGCTGGTATATAAAAGTTACTTTCCGTCTCACCAATAAACATTATCTTTTCCATTTGTTACAGTCTGGCTGTCTTTGATAGTTTCAGCGACGAGAGTCCCAAAAATCACAGGAGACTTTTGATCAAAGACTTAGCGCAGCCTTATGAAACATCCAAATCCTGTGGCATTGCAAAACGGTTCTCCGTGTCTCTGTCTCGTTCAGGTGAGCACCTCCGTGTCTGTCCCAAGGGTTACACCTGCTGCACATCCGAGATGGAGGACAAACTCAGCCAGCAAAGCAAGCAGGAATTTGAGATTATGGTTGATGACAGCAGCCATAACATGAGAACAACATTCACCTCCAGACATAAAAAGTTTGACGGTAAGTTGAGACATTTTCATTTGTTTAGCATCTAAAATTCATGAACGACAATTCAACTCATCTTGTACTTTTTAACTATAAGCCAGTTATAAATTTTAAAGTTATTTATTCTTATTTGGTCTATTTTGAACCTTTTTTGCTGTAGGTTATTTGGAAATTTTCAAAATGATTTTATATTTAGTCTTCTAGAAAGGCAAAGACAAAAAAATGTACAGCATTGATTATCTTGTCTTAAAATATCCAATATAAATATATCCACGTTTCAAGAGTGCAAGTGAGGAAAAATAATTTTTCTCATGTTAGGCTAGGATTCTGACCCAAAGGTGTCTTTAAAAAAAGAAAACCAGAAAATTGTCACCAAGTTCAATAAAAGTCGAATCTGGAGTCGGTGAGTTGAGATGGATGCTAGGTGAAAAAAAAAATCGAAGGTCACCAGATGATAAGTGGATTTGAGTGAGTGTCACTCACTAGAGTGTATGAGTGGAATACCAGACAGTGTAGCCTGAACCAGTGTGTACTTCAATCCAGGAGATTGTGGGAGAATAAGCAGGGTGGTCAGGCAGATTAGCAGGCAGCCAGGCAGATAGATGAGGCTTAGTGTGAGGCTCCTGGTAATCACTGGACATTGCCATGCAGAGACTAGGCACACAGAGACCCAAAACCTACAGACAGTGGAGGAGTCATTAAAAATTATAAATATAATTGCTCAGCAACTTGAGACTGTAGTGCAATATCATAAGAGTTATGTGTTTTTGATCTGGTAAGAGATAAATGACAAAGTGGGCAATAAATACTAAGCAATCATAACATTATGACCGCCTACATATCATTGAGTAGATTATTTTTCAGCTCTCAGAATAACTTGCACAATGCTACCAAATGTGTTTGTCCAGCACAATTGCTGAATTATATTGAGGATTTAAAATTTTTGACACAAAGTAAAATTCTCTAAATTATTTTTTCACATTATGTTGCTGAACGATACCTCTTCTATTTCTTGCTCACATTCTTGCTCAGATGTCCATTGTTTTCCTGCTTTTTTCCCTTCAAGACCATTTCTTAAATATGAAATATAAGAGCTTAAATATGTTTTACCAAGCTCAGATTAAGTGAATTAAGAAGAAAAATGAGTAATGAATATGGGAAACAAGAAAATATGGGATTAAAATGCAGTCTTCTTCAAGCTAAAATTTAAATTTAATAAATATACCTTTTGGGGAATGGATGATATATTTGCGCTGACAACTGTATCAGCTGATATTAGTCATTTTTAAATAGTATGAGTCTGATAAATAAAACTGGCCAGATATAACGACCAATATTTATTTCCATCTAGTTGCCTTTTTTTTCTGAGGGAGAGTGAGAGCATTTTGTCATGTGGTATTTGTTCACGAGACATATTTTAGTGATGCAGTGCAGGATTGTGGGGAGTTTAACTGAAACAGAAAAGCTATGATGGTTTCAGGGGTGTGATCAGGTTTTTCTTAGGTAGTGAAATATATAAAATATACATATATAGTATCAGTAAGTGTTGGTTGTTGGCCATAGCAGCAATATCAGAATCAGATATTAATATTAGCACAATTTTTTACATCAGTGCATTCCTAGTATTTTCAAATCAGTACAACATAAACTATGAATTAAAATTCTTCCCTTTATGCACATTATAAATACCCAGTTACTTGACAATTGTTTTACTCACATTTTTTTCCAGTTGTGTTCATTAATGTCTAATAACATCATTTGCTGGATTTTTATCAGTAAAATAATACTGTCTCTGAAACAAGGAATTACATAATCTTATGCAAAAGACATACAGTTTCAAATTCTGTCATTTTTGCACAAAAAAGCATGCATTCATTTGCAGAAGATAGCTGATTTCAAAGCTTGGATCAAATGTTAAACTCTCAGTGGCTCACTGTTATAAAATCTTTCTTTTTTTTGACCTTCTGTGTGTAAAGTCTAAAACTGCCTGCTTGAACCAGGAAAAGGGAGGGCAGCAAAAAGAGAAATCAATGTTTCATTGCCCAAATAATATCAAGGATGATGTATTTGAAACATGTCGCTGACGACTGCTAAATGATCCATCTACAACAGCGCTGTTTTTAGACTGGTTGACAATTATTTATTTATTTATCTGGATTAAAACTGCTGAAGAGATAACCAAACACAGATTATTTCAATACAAGCTAAATTGAAAAGAGTAATTTGCACTGTAGCTTTAAAAATAAATTAAAACAATGTTTTTACTATGTCAAAACATACCAAACTAAATCCCAAAAAGTATTTGTATTGCCACTGTAACATTTGGAAAGACTTAATACAAAATCTAGAAATGCCAAACAAGCTAAAACAAAAACAAAAAGCTTGAGACTAAATTAGCTTTTCTTGAGCTGACTCAGCACTTGCCAAGGGTCACCATTGATGGTTTAACATAACGGAAATTATGGTCTCCAAAAGGTCCAGCTACCTGTGATCTTTTCCCACTCAATTCATGCATGTTTGTGAGCAATCTAGTGACTTTCTGGAATGCTTAATGAGGCAAGAGGTAGACTGTTCACCAGTTCAACACAACACAGAGACAAAAGAGGCATATAACCATGCAGGCACACACTTACACAATGTCCAGTTACATAAATTCATGTTTTTTTGTTTACCTATATTGTATTGCAGTATGCCTGAAAGCCACATTCACCACAACAAAACATCCCTGACATGATTTGTGTTGGTGTTACATCACACTGCCTGAACCTTCCTACAGCTATGAGTTTTAGGGCAAAGTGTCTCACGGTTTTAGCAAATGTACATGTACTTCATTCTAACAGTTCTTATGTTAAAACTGCAATATTTTAGAGTATTGTCAGTATAAAGATATTATCCTTGCAAGTCGAGAAAGGTAGCTTTACTTGTGTATTATCTTAACTGATACCGATTTCTTATACAAAGTTTCCTTGATTGTTTAACCCTTTTTAAAAATAGTTTGCCGTACGCAGTATATGTCAAAAATAAAGGAAGATTTTTAAGTTAAACCTTATATATTGTTTATCGACACATTTAAGGCATAGGTAATCTATTATTAAAAAAACATCATCTTCCATATGTGATCAAATCATTACTTCTCTTAATATCACATGCTTTCTTATTGCATTAAGCTTATCCACCTCATGGGGTTTGAATCATCGCTTATAAATTTTACATGCCCCCATTTCTGTCCAAAGTTATTTATAGTTCCCTATTATGAAAACCTTAACTTACTTTTTGATTACTGGCTGCTTCCCCTGAAGGCCTGTGGGTTCTGATGCATTATTGAGCAATCTTGAAGCCATAAATGACTGTTGCACACTAGAATTAAGGCTTGGATATGAGCGTCCAATCATCTGGCTGAGGGCTCTTTTACCCCATCTTTCAGCATGCCTTATGCTCAACCAAGGACCCTCAAGAATTCTATCATATAAACACCACACATAGTGCAGGGAGAAAAAAAAAATATTACTAACTTTGCAGAAGTGCACTTCAGCAGTCATTTGACTGCTAATTTTTGGCTTTAGCCTCAACAAACTTCTGATTTTATTCTCTTAAAATATATCTGCTTGCTCAGGTGTCCCAGAGAACGATCTGCATTACATTTAAAAAATATATTTTGTGTCTGTGTATGGATGCGCGTGCATGTGTGTGCACAAAGCTGTGTACACTGGTATAAAAAGAAACCTAATCCTTAAAAGGTTTGGAAGATCAGCTCTAATGATAAACCTTCATGTCTGTGGTTTTATTGATCAATAGGCAGTGAAAAAGCAGCAAACACAAAGAAAAAACATAAATAAGAAAGACGCTTTCTTCCTTTCCTGAAAATTTCTATTTTGGAGGTGCAAGGCTTTTGTATGACAGCGACTATGTACAACATAAAATAGTAATAATTGAAGAGCATTATAAAACTATATATACAATATTAAAAAAAATGTCTGAATGCTCTTTTAGGTAATGATTGTCTACGTCAGTCTGTAGATCACAAATATACAGGTGTACTGTGATAAAATCAAAAATGCTTTATACCAATAAAAATTGCGTCTAATGTTGAGTAACTAGGACAGCTCTTTGTCTCGTGTTTTTTTGTTTTTTGTTTTTTTTTACTCGGGGCATCAAGACACTGGATTTAGCATACTTAAATTCGAAGAAGGTATTTAAGGCAATCTCCTGCTTCTGTCTTGACTTCTTAGACAACTTTTCTGTGATGCTTATTCATGCATACAGAAACCTACTTATCGGAGCAAAAACAAAAACACACACACACACACAGAGTAGCCAGCTGGGAGCTTAGATTGAAGCAGCTATGTCAACATTACAGGACTACTAAAAGTGTGCTGATTTGGATATGGTCAAGGTAGCAAAATGAATTAGGATGACCGCATATTTTCTGTGGCAGCATGCGTCCTGAAGTGCATGGAGTACGTCTATCATCTCAGAGAAAGCCTCGGATAAAAAGCCACTGCATGCTGTGCTGAAAGCAAAAGATGTTCCTTTTAGGTCTGAGGAGATGACTCAGAACATGTGCAGAGCTGACATGAAACATGCCATCAGAGTGGCAAAACAGTGCTTTTACATTTTATGCTGCACAGGGAAAGACCACCTCTTGCTCCCATCTTTTTTGGAAATGCATCTTACCGAATTTACAGGAAAGAGATTCTTTGCTAGCTGGCCTCTCTGATTGGAGTATCAAGCATAGTTTATGAGTGTTGCACTTAAAAACAGTTGGGCTCAACTTTCTCCTAATCAGGACGTTTCACAAAAACATTTCTGGATCAGAGCTCTCCAAATCATCAGGGAATCCACTTATTTTAACCATGGGAATTTCTTCTTGCTTCTCTGTGATAAGATGCTTCACAGCATCCAGATCAAAGCAAGCAGATTCCGCGACAATCGTTTGCTTCTCCGTCTTGAGCCCCAAACCTCGTCCTCAGGAATTAATTTACCAGTGTGTATTTCTTGGTCTCCCATTTTTTGATGACACTGCTTTGGAGAAGTTTAGTTGTGCAGCATAAACGAGCATAAATAGCTATTCAGCGTTGCAAGGAGTTTGCGTCTTTTGTGACATTGAAAACAAAAAAAATATAAGTCAATCTTGCTTGTTTAAAAACCATGTGAGGTCTCAGTATAGCATCAACAACACTTTCAAGTACTACTTGAATGATTGATTTATTTGCTTGCTAGGGGAAGCAAGGTGTTTTCAAAACCAAGAAAGGATTACATAATATACTTGTCCGTCAATTCTTTTCATCACAGTTTATAGATAATGATTCTTTAGAAAGTAATTTCTAACTCAGAAGAAACACATTTAACCTGAGAAATAAATATTTCTGACCCTATAACTAATACATGTTAAGACTCTGCTTCTACTCATTAGGACATCAACAGAAATGTAATTACTGCCACATTGACTTTACCACCTTCTTTAAATGGACTTATCTACTTGCAGTTGAAAGTAGATATTTCCCAATATCTACTTTCCTTCTTTTACAGTTTGATATTAAATCTGAAAAAGTGATCATGTTTTTTATTATGTTCTCTAAAGTCACCATACATACTGAGGAAACCCTCAGTATGTATGGTGTTGTCTTTAAGTTAAGTTGTATGACTTGGGTAAAACATTTTGATTGTTTTTCTATAAGCTTCTCACAATAGCTTGCTGAGCTCTATTCTTTCTGAAAGAAGTGCTCCAAGTCTGATTTGTAGGTTACTAGGACTCCTAATATCTAATATCAACCCTGTATGAAGTGTGCAGGTAGAGCTGAAAAAATATGTGGAGTAATTAATTAGCATTATTTTTTTTTTGTTCTTAAGTCACTCTGAGGCTACTTTGGTGGTACAGCTCATGTTGGTACTGTATTTATTTTACTGTGGATAAGGGCAATCGTGTTTGGGACACAGAGCCTCTGTAATGGCTGGATTTTCCCAGTGGTTTATACATTTATGTTTTGTTCAAACAGATAAACATGGCACCTTTAGGGATGGAAGTCCACTATTGTCCTGATGTCAAATATGAAGTAGTGTGTTTGAGGTGTTCCTTCAGATATCTATTACTAGAAGATCACAGTCATCAATTTCTACATTCAGCCTATTGAAATAATTTTGGCAATCCTAAGTCTACTAAAACAGGTTTAGTTGGATTTAATGTCTGATGGAAAAAATAAAAAGGAAAGTGTACATTTTGATAAACTGTGAGCAAACATCTGGTTTTAGCTGTGTGAGCTGTCATTGCCTTGAGAATCATAAATATTCTCAGTAAGGTCAGAACTTTGAACAAGGCCAATAGAAGAAGGTAATAATGGTGCTATTCCAAAACAACTAAACTTTTAAATTTTTTACAGAAGTTTGAAAACTCTCCAGTTTTTTCAGTGAATAGTTGAGCTCCGAATGTTCTGAACACTTTCTCGACTAATGGTCCACTCTGTGGCCAGGAATGTGTTCCACCAGTGATCACCAGTGGGAAATTTAATGTTCCCATACTAATGCCAAAAATAACAAGACAGTGAAAATGGCAGATTGCAAAATCAAAGACATCATGCCCTTTTTTTTGAGGAATGAGTGTTAGCGAGATTACGATGGGGAGGAAATATTGACTGGATAAAATGAACTAAAACTGCAAGACTATAAACTGATCTTTGCAAGAAAAAGACAGACACTGTGCACACATTTGCTCAAGAAAATCTTGATAATGTAAATAGTAGACCCATGCAGAAGTTATGAGACGTGAAAATGTGATGTATGCTGTAGTATTTGCTCGTACTAATAATTTTCTTTTCAATTTATGTTGAATTTGCTCGTACTAGTAATTTGCTTTTCAATTTATGTTGAATTTGAGAATAGCCTTCCCTGCACACTTCACACTTGTTTTCTGAAAGTGGACATATCAGGCTTTTAAATCCTTCCTTTCTACATGTAAATTGATCACTTATGGTCTGTCTAAAATAGAAATGCAATGCTTTGGTCTGAATTCCTCTTTATTGTAGCTCTATGGACCCTTTGTTTGCCCCTGTTCTGAGGTTTGTTTTAGAGAAACTGGTTTGCTGCATTTTTTAAAATTTCACGCCTGCCCTCCCCCAGATTGCACAGCGTTTCACTCCACCTTTCTTGGCCATTTTTGTAGTTTCATAGCAGCAGTAACCATGTCTACAGAGACCATTGATCATGTCTTTATGTTGTAGTTGTCTACTGGCAGAGAAACCATTCATTCCCAAGTTTATCAAAGATGTCAACAACAGAAGACTTGTCCATCCAACCTTACATGTTAGAGCCAGTTTGACCCAGAGCAGGAGAAAGAGGAAAACAAACCTGCAGAACCACACATTCAAATGAATGATTGCGATGGTGTTATTACTGTATTTACACCCTCTCCATCCATACCCACTACATTTGCGTCTGTTGGGATTTCTTAGACTTACTTGTTAGTGTTCTCTTGGCAAATTTCCAGGTTTTCTATTATTTTAACTTTATTTTTATTACGCTGTTTCATTTTTCACTCAGTTATTTTCAGCACTGTGAAGCACTTTGTTAGACTTTGGTTACTTTTTCTTTTTTTTTGGAAATGTGCCATAGAAATAAACTGCCAATTGGTTTAACATTAAAAAAAGATTTTTTTTAAGATACCCAATTAAATCAATTGGATTGTTGTGAACAAAGCTATTTTCATATTTCCAAGTGGCATGCAATTTCATCCCACCATGCTGCTGGCTCTCAAGACGTTAACACATCCTTATGTAAATTGTAGGTAAAAAGTGAAAGATACAAATTTAAGTTGCACTAAAATCACTGCCAAGAGAGTTTGACAAAATGAGTAATGGTTCAGTATTTAAGCCATCAAAATGTTAAACATATCTGAACATATATTTTAATGTTATATATATATAAATATTAGCAATTTGCTGCATGCCACCTTTTGGTTCCACCCCCTTTGTGGGTACAAACTGATGCATGGTTTGTATGGAATGTCTACCAGACAGCTCTGTCTTGTACGATATGGCAAATTAACTATTATCTCTCTATTATTTCTCTATTATTTCTCTGGTTAGCAGCATTATAGTTAATCACTAACATAAAGGATGAATATACAAGCAATGCATTTCAAGGTAACCTAAGACTCCCGCAGTCTTTGCGCGATGCTCAGAAAGAACATGGCACATGTCACGGTTAGACAAATGTGAAGCGATGGGGGTGACCTGTCAGTCCATCGGTTCTGTTAGTTGTAAGTTTTGATGTTTTAGGGGACACGGAAATTTAGACAAATGTGAATATTCACAGAATCTAAAATGTCAAAAAAGTTGGGGTCTGGAAACTATTGATTGACTGAAACTGAAATCTTAAGTAGGGAGAGCTTTTGTCTGGGAAACAATAAGGAATCCAGTCACATTGCACACTGTTTGGAAGAATAATGTCAAATTTCATCACCTCTGAAACACTTCCAACAGGAAAGCTTTGAGGCACGTACATTATAGTGATTTGCTCTTTGGAGCATATGGCACTGACATTTTTATACAATTAAAAAATGATAAATAGGAAAATGTACTCAGATGTTCTTGATAAGAATCTGAAGATGAAACAATGCAGGACGTTTCATCCGGCAAGACATGTCTTCCATCCCAAACGGACAGCCAAGGAAATAATCAATTGGTTTCAAAGAAAATCAGAGTGCATAGAAGAGGTCCTCTAAAACATTCACAGCATTTGTGTGAAAATCACACTTGAGCAATTCACACCAGTTTTTCCATACAGGAAAAGTCAAAGTATTTTCTGCCAAGTATCAAATGCATTTTAGTAAATATGTAAATTAATAAATTGTAAATAAAAATCAAGGTTCTTGGGCAGTTGAATTTACTGGTTGATTTGAATATTGTCCAGAACAAAATCTGATTTGATGGTTATGCAATGATTGTTTTTTAAAAGAATACTGTTCCAAAAGCTTTCCAGTTACTTCAATATTCAACTTAAAAATGATCCTGACAACAACAAAAAAAAAATGCTTGGCAAGATAAGAAAAAAATCACAAAGAAACACTTGGAAGCACAACACTACTGAACAAGGACTCTTGAATAAATCCTATACAAACAAAATGTTTTGAAACTTGTTTTACTTGCCCCATCCAAATTTAGCAAGTACACTCACTGGATTTCCAATTTAGAACCCAGCTGGCCACAGGAGGCAAACTTCCAAAGTGCACTCTCTAAATGGGGCCAAAACTCATCACAACTTTCTCTGTGCATCAAATGCAACCTCCTTATTCAATTTATTCATACTATAAATTAATAATGCCTCTATTATATTATGCACAAAAGATAATGGGAATTACAGATCAGTCCACAAAAGCATGGGCTCAGTCTGCAACAGTGGGGCTTCGGTGGAGTAATTAAATGCGTTCCATCTTTCACTCTCGCACACAGAAAACAGACGTAGTTTGTCCATTTCTGGATATTAATGATGAACTCCTAAAGTCGTAGGTTGAACAATTATTCACTTTTCTTTTGGATCACAATGAATGTAATTACAGAACCACTAGTGTTGGTTTCAGTGTGTAAGTTCAGTGCTGAAGAGCAGTGAGTGTACTGTAATGAGGACCTTGGAGATCATCTTTTGAAGTAACCATTTGACATCAGCTCTGAATTGTGGGCATCTTCAAAATTTCACTTGGTAACTACTTCAATGAACATCAAACATGAATAATAAATGTAAAGAATTAAGAGTTTGTGATGGCCGGGGAAGTTGGCAGATTAGAAGAGATTTTTTTTATCAAGTACACAAACAGGACATGCCTGTCAGAGTATTGAGTACATGTTTTTAAAAGTCAGAATATATTTTTTTTGTTGTGTTGGTTTTCTATTAGCCAAAGATATCTGTTACCACAAATGTGATGGATCTCATGAAAAACTACTCTTGCCATCATTCAATATCAAATGAAAGCAACTTAAAAGCTGCTTTGCTTTGACAAAACCTTAAAAGTCTGGCATATGAGTCAGAATGAAAGACTGTATCAGTGTGTTTAAGCCAGACTTTCATCTTCACTGGAAAGTGGTAAATATGTCAAAACACTTTGTCATTCCAGCAAAACCCTTGTTTATCTTACAGGCTTTCATCAAAAGGTGCATATGATGGAAAAACGTAATTACTTTTGCTATGATATTTAATGTTTCATTTCCTCATTTAAAGCTGTCACAGACTTTCCTGTACTGCATTGCAACTAAAATAAATAAAAATATTAGCTTAATTTTGAATGATTTGCTGTTGTAGTTTACTCAGAAACAAACAGATTTAATCTTAGACTTAAATAGACCATAAAAATATTAGGTACAGACACAATGAAATGTTCCAGAGAAATATGGCTGAAAAACGACTAAAGTGGCAAAGAAATTAAAGAAAGGTGGTCGAAAAGTATTCACCATTTGAAATAAGTATCAACACTCTGGTCTCCTGGTCTCCGTCTTTCCCTCTCATGTATAATGAGGTTGATTCTGAAGTGCAGCGCTGACTGTGACTCATCGCTCTCCGTTTTCTCATCAAAGCTTTGTTTCTCCACTTCTTTAAAGAGGCCACAGTATCATGCAGAAGTCCAATGTGTTGATTATGAAGAGTTAATTATTTTAGGTTCCACTCTATTCTTAATATATGCACAAGTGATCTTTAGCACAGTTGACTTTAATCAAGAAACGTGTCATAATTCTGGCTCTGTCTGTTGAAAAATAAATTTGTTAGATCTACTTAGAGTCCTGAAACATTTGTTTTCATGTTAAACAGAACATAAAACACCATCCAGACCAACTGGAGAAGTGATTCCAGGCTCATGTAGTTGAATAGGAGCTTTAGAACAGCAAGAAAGACAGATTAGAGAGAATGGGGTGTTGTGTTTTGAGTTGGTCTTGGGTTGGATCTGGTGTGAATAAGTGATTGTTGGAGGGAAAGGGGGACACTGCAGCTCTCAGTGTTGAGCTCCATAGAGACATGATCAAAGAACTCTGTCAACCAAGACAGCTGTTCAACTCAGACTTTAGTCACCCAACCATGCACACTAATCTCTAGCTGAAGTCTAGAGAGGAAAAAGAAAACTTGCTGACCAAACTGGACTTAATGAGCATCCACCATTCAAGAAGAGCAAACAAATGCAAATGTGCTAGAAGAGATACAGATGCTTCAAACATATATCCTTTTTATTTTTTCACACATTAACCCTGTCAGGTCGACCTGACAGGGTTAATCCAGATTTTTCTAAAGATACCTTTTAAGTAACTAATATCTGGTGTGCATTACAACCCAATTAGAAATATATTAAATGAGAAAATTATGTTTTCAATAGTTATTTTCTTTACATAAGGACATTCAGAACAAAATAGTACAGAGGATGTTTTATTATTGTGTTTAAAACAATATATATTTTTCTCTTAGCTATGGACTGTAAAATATACTAGACCTTTGATATGCATAGAACCGTTAAAAGAGAAGAATATGGAAAAATGCAAAGACTGTGGCCGTGACATTTTGGCTTGCAGCATTACACTTCAAAGCAGAGGACATATTATAGAGGACGTGGCACAGATGTACGACACACAAAGGACACTGCAGGACTTGATAACCTTCTGATGGTACAAGACCTTCATTACACAAGAGATGACACTAAATTACACAGAGGCCAGGGCGCTGATGAGGACAGGGCACTGACACCATTGATTTAACCCCTGCAGATGAAACCTCTTTGACAGTTGCATGTCCATCACTAATGAAATCCAAAACCATGTGGACACACAGTTCCTGGAAGAGTTCATAAATAAATAACCTCTGTTTTGGTGTCCCTGTGTTATGCTAAGTGAATGTCGGGAAGACTGCAATTCTCTGAGGGCTCGCGAAAGGGGTCTCGCCAGCAGTGCTCAGAGAGTTGGTGGCAGGCTCCATCATCTGGCACAGGCTGCAGCCTGGTGTCACTTCTGTACTTCAGGATGGATGGCTCTGCATGCCCTGAATGCTGTTAACTCTGTCCCACTGGTGAGCCTCAAGGAGAGGCTGTGAGAAGCATGTCTCTCCACAAGCTGCTGTAGCAAAAATGAGTAGGAAATCCACTGGCGTGGTGCAGTATGATTCTTCTTTTTCATGTATTTATTGAATTTAAACTTTGTGTCAGATATTGAAACACACACTCTCAAAACTCAGTTACAAAAAATCCCATCCTCTGGATATTGAGTTTGCTCGGCCTACAGCTGAGCTCACACTGTCGGCGGAGACAGATGAAAAATATTGTCCCCTTCTGCAAAGGTGCTGATATGCTTCCCTCGTACATCGGCAACGTTTCTTCTCCTTTTGGCTTCCATGCATCATTTAAAAATGACTGAAGATGGTGACCGTGAGGTTGGCATAATTTTAGTTTAGCATTCACTTGAGATCTGACACTGAGTAATTGGCATGTCAAGCCTTTCGAACAAATGCGGGAAAGGTGAGTTCGCTTTAGGAGTGCAGAAAAGAAAGCAGCGATGGTCTTGCATTGCTGATTAAACTTTCCAAATCTGTTAAACATTTTACTGAAATGTGTTTTTGATTGTAAGCATGAATTTTCCTTATGATTGATGTTCATGCCATCTAGTGTGCCTAAAACATAAATTCAAACCAGCAGCATTACCTTTTTGTAAAAACTGGTATACTATGAACTGATTTTAAATATTTAAAAAAAAAAAAAAATTGTTATTTATCTGCAATATTGATTTCAGTAATTATATAACTTTTTTTCAAAGGAAATTAGTGTAAATAGGCCTACACACATTAATTTCACATTTCTCACATTTCACAGGAAATACTTTTTCTGGAAAACTGAAATAAATAAGATAACTTAATTTTGTTTTTAAATGACTCAAATTGATTTGTTAGAGGTCGCTTTGATAGAAATTAATGTGGTAATTTTTATAATAAATTACTGTCAGATTACCTTCTACCAGGAGATTAAGCACATTCGTGTCAGAGCTGTTTGACATTTGTCTACTGGAAATACAAACACAAATGCTGCTATTTACTCATTTTATTATCCTATAATATTGAAAACTCATACAGTGAAATTGTTGTAATATTACCATGACAACCTGTCCATTTGTATGTGGTAAGGAATCTCAGAGGGGACAAACAAAATAATTTTCTAAAGTAATTACTTTTAGGGAGATTTTTTCATCCATGAAATAATAGTTGTTCATTAGACTGTAAGTCCTAAACTTCAAGTCCAAGTTGAATCTACAGTCTTTAGAAAGCAAGTCTGTAGTTGGCATGTCTTTATTAAGTGAACCAGGAGTATTGTGGCAGTGATAAAAATGCTTAAGACATTATTTACAACTTTTTTTTTTCAAAACCAGCAGTCAGATTACTTGTCCACAACCAAAATGTGCCAAGTTTTTATTGTAGTAACCAGTGAGCGAAGAGATAAAAATACAAAGAGCAGTTGTGTGTTAAAAAGTGTATTTTTTGTGTGAGTTCTCAAATATGTGTGGGATTGCTGGTTTAGTTGCCTCATTAAATTGCATTCTTGAACATTCCTCATGCTTGTAGTTGTGGACTCCATTATGTCATACATAAAAATGTCTGAGACCCCATGTTGTGAGTGAAATATCCTCATACAGCTGAAACTTGCTTGGATGAACTATGATTGACCAGAGCTTTGTAGTGACCAGCCGTTGCTCTGCCTTTAGTCTCCTTTGGACAAAAGTGTCATTTTAGAACTCATAGTGACAAGGGCAGAAGTAGTGACAAGGGCAGAAATGAACAATGCACTTTTTATCCTTCTGAGAACCTCTCTGTTCTCTGTTAGGTGCGGAAACGCTCCACAGGATGGATTAGTCTGACAAAGCTCTGCATGGAAGCTTTCACGCAGAGAGGCACTCCAACAGCCAGGTTGAGACAAAGCTGCTTATCCACAGGGTCATAGTAATGTAATGGTGTGTGCAGCCAATTTGCTTCTTGCTATTCAGAGGCTGTGAGTATCATCCAAGAGAGGAAATCACTTAGAATTCCTCCGCCTTGCTAATTGACTTTTTCAGTACTTTCCAAAGCTGAACTCTGTGTCAGATCATGGCAGAGGCCCTGAGCAAAGGCAGACTTGTCTTTAAAATGGAATTAATATAACTCATATAAATGCAGGTAATCTACCACCTGATTAAAAAAAATGTGTGAAACAAAAAATTCAGTTTAACCGATACTTCCTAAACTCAAAACTAAAATGTTGAAAAGCAAAAGGTGAGATAAAATCCCCCCATAAAGCACTCAATGCCTCCTTCCAGTAGGGCATGTCCACATTTCATGGACAGAATCCAGATGAGATTCTCACTAGATTTTCAGCTCCTCTCAACTAACTCATATTACAGCAGAGAAGCCACAACAACTCTCTAAGCTCCTTCAGAACTGCTACGTTTTATCCAGGGGTGAAATAGGAGTACAAACAGGGCTTAACTTTTTCTAAGACAGACCCGCTATGTGGATGCAAACAAACAGCTACTAGCAGTGATGTCGTCACAATACAATATATAAATCTTACAATATGTGAGCCATTGGTGTCCTTATATATATATAGGTCCTTATATATGTAGCAGTTGACTTTTTATGTTAAAAATATTGTCGCAGAACTCTCAACTTGACACTTTCCTTTTCTCTACTTGTCATCTTCTACAACTAACAACCTGATTAATCAAAAAGTGGCAAAAACATAACTATTGGTAATCCCCGGTATTCTTAAAGCTATTTAACATGCCTACTTTTTTATTTCCCAGCCTCATGTATTGTCATAATTTTTGTGTCCCAGTGCAGAAACAAAGAGCTCATATAAACTAGATGCCACGTTGTGATATTGTGCATAGTTTTTATTCTGCTTGATCTTAAAATTAACTCTTACCTTTAACTATAAGACCAACACTGCATAGCCACCTGATGGACATGTTTCTGTCGATTCTTGGATGGCTGTGGATACAGAAATGGCCATGCAGAGGTTTTGATTGGAGTTGTTGACATTTTCTTCATATACCAGTGTAGCCTTAACCTTGTTTTTGTTGTAACAGTGGCAACTCTCAATAGGCTCATGGCAGGAGTAGATCTTTCTTTCATCTTTCAATGGAAGGTATTTAGCTTTAGACTGTTCATGGTCAGTTGTGTGAATGATAAAATTTTCACCGTTTGATGTTGTGGTGTCAGCAACTGCAATCATTTAGGGAAGATGAGTATCATCAAATATTTTTTTCTAGTATCTCTTGGTACTTGATTAAATTAATCTTTTTCTTCACACACTGCAGGGGTCCAGAACCACAAAGAGCAAACTATGCCTAGCATTATTGAGTCATTACCATACTTCATCGTAGGCATTCTGTTCTTTTAGTGTATGTCTTATTCTTCCTCCTCCGGGGTTTTTCCCAGAAAACTTACTAAACCCAGTGGTCGGGGCGTAGAGGCGGTCCAGCGGCAGTCCACCGTGTTTTGTATTAAAAAATGTTAAGTTGACAGGAATTGTAAAAGTATTACTGTGTAATTATATGTTACGGAAAAGATCTTCAGTGAAATGCTATGTAAACCCCCAACTAGTCTAAAAACAACAAATTTTCACTTCTGTTTAATCCAAATTAAGTCAGCGGCTCCAGGGGACATAAATGCTAATACTTTAAAACAGACCACAGACATAAACTTTACAGGGAAGACAGACACAGAGCCACACACTGGGCAGCGCGTTCAGATGTAAACGCCGCATATCATTGTTCGTTCACAAAGATAAATCATTCTCACCACTTCACAACGCGACCTCTTAATTCACTACAAGTTATTCCTGTGGTTCACATTGAGCTGCGCAACCAGAGCGAACGCGGTGGGTTTTAAACTCTTACCTAGAGTTCTCCAAAGGATCATAATTCCTCACAGTAAGTTGATGTAAATATCCATATAGACCAGCCTGTGTCCAGTTTGAGTGAAAGGAGGCGGCAAGGCAAAGTGCAGAGGCACCATCTGTGTGATTAGTCCACGTGCTGTCGGCTTTAAATGCATAAACTATAAATCTAACTATTATAAACCTAAACTTCAGGAATAAATCTGCTCTGCTAGTGAAATGCTTAGAGCAACAGAGACACTTGCAGCCCGGCTTAGCCTGGCGGCGGGGCTAGTAAAGCATGGCGGGCCGCCAGGCTTATAATACACGGGGGAAACCCTGTCCTCCAAACATAATGTTGAACTACTGGCCGGTTTCGACTCATTAATCCACAGAACAGCATACCAAAATTACCCCTCCTTATATATATATTTTTTAGAAAATTGCAACTCAATTTTCTTGTGCTTTTGATTTGTGGTGGTGTTCAACTTTGGAATACAGTATGTAACCTATAAGTGTTTAGTATGTGACTTACAGTGGGACCTGACTTTTCAGTTGCTGCTGTTATAAAGTCTTGCTGCAGGTCTTTTTATTTAGTTGACAGTTCTTTGCTGCCTTTTCTGGACTATGACACCAGGTTTTGATAGCTTACTTTTTTCTGCCACTTTCAGGCAACATACCCACTGTTCCCTTAAAATGTCTACTAGACAAACAAAATATTCATGTACTCCACTCCTAAGCCTGACCACACTGATAGTATGCATAGTAGCTTTTACTTTTTCCATCTACCTATTGCATTTTGTTATATCAATTTATAAGGTTTTGCATCCCAGATAAGAGATTCTGAGCATCATCAACCAAGGGCTGAGGAACTCCCCTTATTAATATTAAACATTGATCTTAAATTTCTCCTGGCATCATGTTTCTGCCCCTCAGCATTTATTTCAAAACCTAAATATGCACACTGTGTCTCATTAAACTTGAAGTACGACCTTGTGCTACAAAACATCATCCATTTTAAGCAGCAAAACCCATGTGTGAAAGAGTACTCTGACTTTTTTTTTAATCCTGAAACTCTTCAAGCCTCATTAACTATGAAAACAAGCCAACTAGCTGCTGGGGATGTTTTGTAGCATTTGCTTAAGCCAAGTTAAAGCTCTGTAACATGTTGAAGGGATACAAAGTCACTGCTGGAGCGAACAGACAATCACAGAGGCAGAGAATCAAATAAAAGTTTCATATTTTATTTGCTGCCTCAAAGTAGTAACATCTCATGACTGTTTAGCCATTCATGTTTATTCTGTTTGGTTGAAGCCTATTAGTATTTTCCAAATTACTTTATAGATGAATCAATCATGTTTTAAGAACAATCTACTCTTAATTGTATAATATTCTCTTGAACTTCAAAGGCACAGTTCAAACATGAGATTGTTACCAATAATTAAATGATATAGCCTCTTTATGCAGCTTGTATCATATGTGTTTATCCCACAAACTAATATTTTAACTAATCTAGATGAGTTAATCTAACCATAGGTAGATTATGGTTTTGATGTGGGTAGTTGGTTGGGAAAACAAAAATAACAAAAATTTAAACTGATTCAAAAGTAGTTTTGAATTTAATTGAATCTTATTTTTGTAACTATTTCTCAACCCACTAAACACATCACAACAACAATCTATTGTATAAGTGTGATAGTGTGATAGATAATTGCTAGACAGAGAAAATTATTTCATTGTTTCCTTTCTTTATATATATATATATATATATATATATATATATATATATATATTATCCATTTTGTCGCACCTTCCTGAACAAAAAATTACATGGTTTTTAAAACATTCAGTTTTTCTGGTCGTATTTCGGCTATATCACATAGCCAATTTTGATAATGTTTTGCTGAAATTCTTTTGAAATTCTCTGCATTATTATATCAATGTAAAAGATGAAGATGCACCGGAGCTTTTGTTGAGTATTCCGGATTACTCTGAACGTACACAACTTGTAACAGAACTAATTACATAATACAATGGGACTTATCCTGGATCTGTTTACTTTTTGGTCTCTAAGAGTTACTGATGTGGTTGTAGCTAATGTTGCTATTTTTTGACCATTCCTGCATGCTATTTAAAACAAACATCACAGCTATCACAAAAAAGGAGTGTGCAGGTGATCACAAAACAACACATTTGTGATAACACGTTTTCAAGATGGAATGATCATTGCAATTGTAAGTCACAAGTTTTTTACACATTGTATCCAGTGTGCAGATAATAGTTGAAGTTGGTGTATTTCTTACAAGTTCTCTTAGATAAATGATTTGCTCATATTTGTGACTGATGTAAAAAGAAAGACAATGCAATGTTATTTTATGTAGAAGTCTATATATTTCTTAACAAAAGCAAGCATTGTTGTGCTCCACATGTTCATTCCTTAACCTTTTTGATCAACAATTACAAACCCAAAGTCCACTTTTTTCTTCTTCTCAGTTGTTGTATTGATGCATGTTTGATTCCTTCTCCTTTATTACCTCAGAGGCCCTGTGCAGAGATTGTTTAGGAGATAGAAAAAGTGTGTTATACGGTGAAGGGAATGAGAAATGCGTCTGCATGGATGAGATGTAAAGCACAAGAAAAATGAAACTCACCAAAGGTTAAACAGGCCAAAGAAATGTCATCAAAATGCCACTTAAACATGATTTGGCCTTTTGGAGTCTTTCATCACATCAAACTTTGTGCCAGCGGTCTGCTTTGAATATGACTCAAAATTCAGCTTGGTCCTCTGAAAAGGTCGATCAAGATCTCCTTTTTAAAACAGACCTGAACTTAAATATAAATCTGAAGAAAGTTCAAGTATAAAAAAATAATAATAATTTGAAAGAGAACATGCATTTTACAATGAAACCTTTAAACATTAAGTCATTTTTGTGTAATGTGAATAAAATTGTGCTAATTACAGAATGAATTTTTTCAGATTTATAAATTTCTGTGTTTGATGTAATTATTCAGTTTTTATTAACATGCAAAATTGTATGGATCATTAAAGTGACTTGAGGTTGCAGCTATGGCAACTGACTGGGAACATCTCATATGACTACTTAATTAAATGCTCATGCTTAAGATTATGCTGCCCACTCTTAGTCACCAACTGGGTTCCTTCGTTTCTGCATTTAATTTCTCAATCTGCTCCGTGCTGCATTTGAAACACGTGGAATCTGGTGTTTGATTCGTTTAAAGGTACATAAATTATACTCTGACTTTGCTGTGTAACAGCATGCTTCTTGTCACCCTCAAATATTGATATTGTCAAAGCAAGTTAGACAAGAATATTGTAAAGCCTAGTAATTTATTTTTAATCCAGAAAATTTATGAATTTATACAAACTGTAGTCTATCCCTTCACCAGTTTTTGTGGGTGCTAAAAACATTAAATATTAAAATTGAAAGCTGAAACTGTCCAAAAGTGGGGATAAAAATGATATAATAATGTGTATAATGCATATAATGCATACTGTTTAACGTAACAGAAGTTCACAGTGAATGAAAATAAACCTTGTATTAGTACAATAAAGTTTTCCCATTATAGTATCTTATCTGTATTTTTCTTTGCAAGCTCTACTCTTTCTGAAAACCCCAGTGTTTTTATTTATGTAAAAAAAATCATAGACAGCCATATAAATCTCTTTGCATGGTTTGAAATGTTAGAAAAAAGAATCTAAAACTACAAAAGTGTCTCATATTTCTTCATTTTTCTTCGCAGAATTCCAATAAGTTTGATTCTGTAACCTTAAAAGGCACTGCTCTGCAGACTGTTGCCACAAGGCACTGTGGGATGCCATGCTCCTCTTTCCTTTCATAAAGGATAGCCCAATGGATTCTGTGGTTGAGGAGATAAGAATGAAAGCACTAAAGTGCTTTTCTTTAATATGCAGAAAATTCAACCAGCTCTTATCGTGGCTGCAACTCAAGCCGAATTCATGGTGACCCCATTTCTTAATATGAGAGGCCTGTGAGATGCAAATTTTCCAATCTTTCTCTTTCCACCAGGGTCCGTCAGGTCTGCCAGCAGCTGGACATGTGATACTCCACATGGCCAGGAACACTGTGTATGTTTTTGGATCAATCCCCTAATCAAACCCACAAAGACTAGAAGTAGCAAGCAGGAAGGAGTGTAGCAAAGTATTGGTTTGATGGAGACTTAATGTGCAGAACTCTTGCTGTGCACAGCTGCATAATGCCATATTAAAATAATGTAAACTTACAACATGTGCAACAAGAAATTAGTTTGGTGCCGTGGACTTACATTATAGTACGAGTTTGGCAGTGTGTGCTTCTGTCGAGTCTTGTTAATATTCTTTTGCTTTTATAATCATTTACTAAGATTTGATCTGAATAACAATAATAACATTAATATGTCTTTACACTTATTTCAAAAGTACTGGCAGTGGTGTATGAGGGGAATTTTTACGATACAATTAACTAAACATATCCTACAAAAGTCAAGATCAGAAACAGCAATTACTATCTTGTACATTATGTAATTGTTTGAAGCTTCTTTACATAAAACATGTCTTATAAAACAGGATGTGGACTATTTTGGAAATCTCAGAAGCAAAAGATCAGTCCCCTGGTCATATATCCCATTTTAGCCGCTAAAAGAAAGTGTGAACATATAAGTTGCCATTTTGATGGACACATTAATAAACGGTTATAATGTTGATGGTGTGTCCTTACCTTAACCCAAGTCAGAGACCCATTTTCTGCCAGCAGAATAAGTCATGCTGAATGAGCCATATACTTGCTGCTATACTGTGCTATTACTAACTTCAGCTCCTCTAATGTTCTCCATTTCAGTAGCTCCTGCTAATTAGTTTATGCCTGGCAGTTGCCCCTAGCCTGTAGGCACCTTGGCTATATCTCACCTTTTATTTCCCCCCTGATTCTAGACACAATAGTCACTGAAAGTGAGGGATTTCACCCCTCCACTCTTAAGCCTGAGGCTGATGGACTTTGTTCACAACACATAATAGGATCAATCTTCAGTGCCTTCACCGGCTGCGACTGGGTTCATTTAGGAGGCAAACAGGTCTTTTGTTTAAAGTAAAATAAAATCTGACTAAATGTATTAAAGGCTCGATTTGGTATTTTTATAGAATTTTGAAATTGCATGTGCTTGGGTTTTCTAGTGACAACGTTCAGAATTAGAGTCATGCAATGAACTGGTATTAAATGAGTGCATGTTTGTTGGTAGTTGTTAGCTACAGCTGCATTTGTTTTCAGGTAAACTCTTCTCCCAGTGCCTGCTTCTTGCAGTGCAGCACTCTTACATAGTTTGTACACAGCCACATCTTAAGCAGTTTTGAGTGACTGATGTTAAAAATCAGTCTTTCCAAATGGTTCTACGTTTCGCTTTGGTTCCTGGCTTCTTTCTGCTATTTATTTTACCAGTTTATTTTTTCATTTTAAGAACGCCCCGATTGGCAGAGATTATGGAGAGTCAGTGATTCACAGAGATTATAGAAATGTAACTGTGCTTTCCCTGTGCTGCAAGTACTCAATTGGGTCAGATCCTCTTATGACTAGTTTGCTGTCGTGCTGTATCTGCTCAAACTGAATAAGGCCATGATGCTGGAAGCTCATATTCAACAAAACCAGCTTTTAGAGGTGTGGCGTTGGTTCAGTACTATCACCATCATATGCAAAACATTTTTTTTATTTTTGTTTTTTTGTATGTTTATTATTATTATTATTATTATTATTATTATTATTATTATTATTATTATTATTATTATTATTATTATTATTCATTGTTTAGATTACAGTTTCTTTTATGGGACAAAAAAAACCCCAAAATTAAAACAGTTTTAGTATCTTTAGTCGTAGAAATACATGTTTCACAAAATATCCTAAATCAAGTGCAGCTGATAGCCTTTCTAGACATAACATTGTATATTTTGCTCCAAGATTTTTTTTATTTTAAATTAATATTGCTCAACCCCAATGTGCATGCTTCTAATTCAGAGCAACTTAAATGTGGAGCAAATGAAAGTGGCCACAGCTTATAAGTAAACACACTATTATTTGTTAGGATTTGTCTTAACTTTTCTCATGATCTATAAATGCTTATTAACATTCAGTCCTGGGATTCAACTTAAGCTTTTGAGATAAAGAAAAGTGCTATCTAAACTGCTTTGGCAGCTGCTCGTGATGATGTGATTTGTCTCAGGCTTCATAATCTTATCTAATTTTTTTGCCTTGTGAAACAATTAGCTGTCACTAGAAGTTCTTGTAATATTATTAATTTTTCCTGTGACATTTTTCACACTTACCCCAAAGCATGTGCAGTACTGGTTATTATATAATTCTGTTACATGGCACTTCTTAAGCAAGGATAACTGCAGGGGTATTTTCTTTTTTTTTTTTCTTCCACATGGTCCATTCTCATCCCAACAAAGCTTCTGCTCATTTCTGTGCTCAATCAAGGTGTGTGCTCTGAGCAGTTGATGTTACTCATAAATTTTTCTGACTTTATTAGACTGGAAAATGATGAACGATGGAAGACGATGGCACTTGAGCTTTCATTAACTAAATCACTTTCCATACAGAGTGCAACAGTGCACAAAGGTAATTAATTTCCTCAAGAGCAATTATTTTACTGCTTTCAGAAGATGAGGAGAACTCCTCAAAGTTCTCACAGTTACTTTATGTGATTCTGAGGCAGATTTAGTCCTTAAGTTTCCCTGTGAACATTAATATTTTTATTATCCTGTAACCATACTTGCAACCTGCTGTGACCCCATATAAATAAGACATAATTGTAAATGTTTTTTGTGCCCCCCCACAGAAACATTTTTTTAAATGATGTATATCACCCTAATTACATTTAGCTCACTTGTCATTTGCAGTTAAAATTTTTGTCTCCAAAATAAATTGTTATATTTTTAAATTTCCACTTTATTAAAACCTGCTTTTATACTAAATACTCTGTGATCCACTTAAACTCATTAGTCTTGCATCACAAAATGTGTATATCATAATAGTTGAAAAAAAATTACTGCTTGCTTGAAATATGTATTTAGCTGTAAAATCCTGAATAAATAATGAATGATCTATTGGTCATTCATTGGTCATTACGGGTCTATTGGTCCCATATTAGAAATCTTTGCTGGCTGGCTAACTTGGTTGTGGATTTGAGTTGGAAATAGTTTTCTAATAAATGCAGCATCAATATGATTTATTGTTGGAGTATATTCAGATTATATTGTCAGTCCTTCAAATTGCCAACGGAACGACATAATCATACCTAAAGTGTTTAGAGTCTCTTTCTTACTCTTGAATCATGAGCACTGATCTTAATTGGCAAGTGAAGTATCCAGGGCTTCCGATTATGTTCTGCTTTCTTTTGACCTCCACTTTTTTTGGAATAATTCCTGTTCCTAGGAAGATTTTTTGCTGTTGCATGCTTATTCCATTTGTGAGCAAATGATCTCACTGAGGTTCCTTAGAAATTGGTTTTTGAAACTCTTCCCAAATAATATCTTTTTCATCTGTTCCTAAATGGCTTTATATGAGGACATGGTGTTATTTTTGAGAATGCTATGCCTGCTTCAAGTTGTCAGACAAGTTCTGTGTTAGTGGTTTGTTAATTATGTGGTTCTGGCAGTAATCAGAACCACATAAAACAATCTGATTAATCCTGCATGATTTAAGATCAAGTTAAATCAAGATTCAACACTGAAGGCAGTTTTCACATAGGGTCAGGTTGTTTTGGATATTCATTTTTTTCCCCCCTCAAATAATACAATTTTCAAAAAGCCTGTCTTGTATTATCTTGTTTTTTTTTGCAGTCTGAAATATAACCTTTTCACTGATTTCAAAAGCAACACACCATGAACAGCAAGCATTAAGGTGTACACATTTGTTTTTTGATTTGAAATTATGTCACCTCCAGTAAAAAGGGAAAAAAAGTCCTAATATTGCAAATATACATCAGCAGTGATTTCTGCCTCAATCATTGCATATTTGATCAGTTCTTTTTCTTCTTGCATAATAAAACAAAATATAAGGAGATAAATTAAACAGAGCTCCCATTCATTCAATGCTTCTTCCCAGGAGAAAACAAATGTCCTTGTCTGAGTTACAATGTCCAAGTATTTGGCGACCTGAATTTACTGCCAAGGGTGAAAGAAATTTAACAAGATTTTTCTTTTGTATAGGAATAATAGAATGACAAAACTGTAAGGTTTGTTAGTCTTCTGAATCCTAGCCTAAATAGAAGCCCAATCCAGCTGGCCTTCCCGTCCATCGATCTGCATTTTTGTACTTCACTATGAACGGTCCAAACAGCATCCTATGCTTTTGTTCACATTGGTCACAGATTTGTGGCAGGAGTAATGTTTGCAGGAGAAGATTGCCTTGCTCTTTAAAAGAACTGTCCACATAGGCACAGACAAAGGGCCTATTCAGACAAACAGACCACAGGCGAGCCTTCAGTGCTTTTCTTTTTTAACATCCTGTTTTGGATTTCCTGGGCATCCTGGTTAACAATTCTTGCTGGGTCTTGGTGATTCTCTTTTCGACTGACTGTGTCAGAGAGCGACTGTGCTGGGACCTGAGCTAGGATTTAGCAGTTCATTAGCACAATGCCAGAAAAGGCACATGTACAGGTTGGAGTGTAAAAGGTGGTTTTACACATGTGTGCTGGGTGAAATAATTCAGTAGTTTTGTGTTGATGTAGAGTTTTTCCTCGTTTTAATGTAAAAAAGGTCATAGGAATATCAGTCTGAAAGACTCAGCCTTTTTTCTACCTTCCATTGTCTTTTATTCCTACGCCGAAGCCATGCCTTTTGGCATTGGTTCTCTCTTATAATTTATTCTCATTATTTATTTAAAGCGCAACTACATTCTTGTCACACCAGCATTCCACAAATTTCCACCTGTCATTTTCCTGTTTTATCTCAACTGGAGGCAATCCCACACATCTCTTACGTTTAAATGATTCAGTTGTTCCTTTTGTGTCTTCTTCCTCACCTTCGTTCCATTTCAGGGCTAGGAGTACGATCATTGTGATCAGTCTTTAAAAATTTAAAATACATACCTGGCTGATTTTTTTTTCTCATGGTCTTTAAATGCTTATTTTTCTCTCATTTTTACTCTATCTGTTGTTCTGTCAATTACTGTAGTAGGGTTAAGTATTATGTCAATCTTAGTTTGTAAAATGAAACGATTCACTCATTTAATTTCCATAAACACTTCATCCTGGTCGGGTGTGATGGCACTGGGAACCTGTCCAGGTTGTCCTATGGTGAAGCCAGGGTAAACCTTGGACATGTTCCCAGTCTATCACCAGGACAACAAAGACCTAACAGAGACAAATAACCATGCATATCCACTGTTAAGGTCAGAATAACTTCCCTAATTAACCCAGAACACATGTTGTTGAGCTCTGGAAGAAAGCCAAAGTGTCCAAAGTAAAAGTCATAAATGCTGTAGAAAATATTTAATCTCCAATACCTGTCAAGCAGCGTAGAGCAGTAAACCTTTTGGCTTCAGGTTAAGATTGCTAACTGCCACACTTTCTCTAAACTGCAGTAGAAGGAAAGGGCACAATAACCTTAAACAGAAAATCACTGCGCTGAAGTTACAGCTAATAAACTTTTCTTTAGAATCAGAATTGAAATATTTGGTCAGTTTGTTGCGTTTTTTTATTTATTTTTTTTAGTTTGATGAATATGTTTATAATTACACAATTATTAAAATTAAGCACACAAGGTTGAGTTTAACTACACTGCCAAATACAAACTAGGGCTGCACATTATCAAAAAACACATGCTGTATATTTGTGACATGATTATGGTACAATTTGCTTTAAAAAAAATCTCTTGCATACAGTGTTATATTCTGTCTGTTTAAAATGTCTGATGAAATAACTTAGCTTAAAAAGCCAAATGAAGGATAATCTAAACCACCCTGTATCACATTATTACGTTTGTTTACCGCACTGAGATATCAGCGACTGACAAGAGTCGACTCTTGTGCAACATTTCATTGGAATACAACAAAATAATACTTTTTCTATAGGAATAGGTTTTCTGCTCAACATTTTGCTGTGAAATTAATTGTTTACAGAGTCCAGGTAGAAACAGAACTGCATGGATGCAACTCACACCACCAGACTTGGTCGAATTGTTGAAATTGGCAATCATTACCTGCCTTCAGGGAGCCTCTTTAGCATTCAGTGGCTGTTATTTTGTCCACGTGGCTCCTCTGCATCTATCAAAAAGGGACATAACAAAGCAAAGCCAAACAGGTCCCTACTGGTATATTCCAAAGATTTTTCATCTGAAGTAGGTAAATGTATTTCTTATAATGTATTTATGTTTTACATTTAGAGGACTTATACATTCAGATTTCAATGAGGACAGTTACATAGAAATTAGCGCATCTATGTGGCTTCACTATGATAGTACCTCAGTAAATTGAAATGCTGTTTCTTAAATTTAAGGTTATTTGTGTGTGAAAACGTTCTCATATCCTTATCTGTTGTAGACTCCAAATCAGCATGCAAATATGTAAAAGCAACTGGCTTAAATATATTCTCTTCTAAGTATAGAACCTAATGGTGAATTAGGATATTAATCTGGTTCTTTGAACGTTGAAAATGCTGAACAGATAGAACAGGTTTGCTTTTGCTTTGACAAGCTGGTTGTGCTTCTTTTTGTCTAAAAGTCTTTTATCCTAAGCAAATATGCAACCCGTGTCTCGGCTGTTATCAGAGATTGCCGTGTACACCTACAGTAGAGTCATTTCTTTGAGGCAGGAGAACACCCTGCTTCTCTCTTTTTTTTTGTCTGTCAGCTCTCAGCATAAAATAAATCCTACCCTCAACCTTTTGCGCATAGATTTCAGGGTAGATTCACTTAGCTGTCAGAAAACAATAGTTTTTCTTTTAGTTTTCTTTTTTTTAGAGGCAGGGGCTTCTGCAACTTTAATTTTAAAGATGTTTTAAATGAGCTGTCAGTGTGATTGATGTTTTTCGAGAGGCTGGCCTCCTGCTCCTCTATATTCAACAGCAGTGGGCTTTAATTATGAGCCCCCTTTATTGATGCTGTCAGCTTTAGTGTGATATGCATCATGCATGTGGTAGGAAGGGAGTTTGCCACCTGGTCGCTGGCTCTGTGCTCTGTCTCCCAGCACACAGTGTCTGCGAAAATGCATTGTCATCAATGTGGAGCAATATTACTGTGGGATCAAGGCTTTCGGTGCTCTCATTTATGGAATAAAGTGAATTTGATTATGACAAATGAAAAATAATACAAAACCTGCCATTCAGTTTAATAAATATCTATCCCTTTTCTTTTCTGATGCAAAACAAAAAAAAAATCTACAGATGATGCAGATTTGAACACATTTAATACAGCATCCACACTAATTCTAAAGCATTTTTTTGCGAAAGGACTAGAGAAAAAGATTCACTGCAGGACCTGTGCAGGTTCTGCTGTAATGTTCGGGTAGGTGGTACATGTCAAAGTTACATGCCACTAAGATGCTTTCCAGCACTTTCAGAAACAGAAAAAGTGAAAACATGGTCAGAAGATGACGGGATCACAAACTCACAAAGTTACACACTGTTTACTGTGGAACAGAACTTCACTATCAACACAAAATATTCAGTATAAACAACTCAAGGCTCCTGTCAGTACAAGGGTTTTAAAAAGAAAACTGTCTGGTTCATGGAATGAGCGGGAGCCTGTGCTGCCCTACATTGTGATAAAAACCTAAGTGTCTGGATAGGTCAGTGAAAAGGTGAACGATACCACAGTGAACGCAGAGCTGGCTGTGTCAGGGTGTGTTTTTCTCTGTTTCAACAAATCTAGTACTCCATGTTCCATCAGTCTAAACTCCCAACAGACATTTTCATGAACTCACTTCTTTGTCCTTTTTGGATCTTTGTGGGGATTGAGTGATACTGAAAGATAAAACAAATGCTAAGGTTTTCAGAATACTGTCTGAATACCAAGGAAGAGCTACGACGGATAAGGTGACTGTCCTTCACAGTCCTCTGAGAGAACAATAATATTGAAATTAAATAGTTGTATCACATTCAAAGTGATTTTTTTTCATATTTTATAATCATCCTCTATTACCAAAATTATTTAAACCCTGTACCTCACCTTTGCTTTGCTGTTTTTTTTTTTAAACCTTTTGCCCATGTCCTTGACTATTTTAATAGTTATTTGCCACCTTTATGATCTCTTGTAAGATAATTTTCCCATACTGTTGAATACTGGCACCTGCTTTTACTTTTTTGTTTGCTTCTTTCATCACTACCGGGTGGTCCTTTTAATTATAGATACGGGTGGGCTCCACTGACTAATACCGTCTTCCGTATCCTGCCTCATTAGGATATGTTAATTCATGTCATAATTAGGTCCCTGCTGTCACGTCTTTCCTTAATTGATGATTGTGAATCATCAACACCAACAGGGATACAAATGAAAACAGATGTTTTTGAATTTTAAACAAATCAGGCAAGTAAACTGCGCAGAATGTTCAAATAACAAGCATAACACAAATTACTCTTGTTATTTATCTACATGTTAACGTTTTGGAGGAGTTCAAATAGCACATTGTACCTATTATGACCAAGGCTCTTCTTATGCTACTGATGCTGGCGTTGCTTAAGCAAAAAAGCAACAAAACATATAAAAACTATTTGTTTTAATTTCTCTGTTTACATCAAAATCCTGGATGTTAACAAGACTGCATCACATAGCAAACTGTTATGCAACAGAGAACCATTGGTCTACTGAAGAAAGTGAAAAAAGAAAATCTTAATTTTTGTTTGTATTGATGGTTTTTGGTGAATTTAGTGGTTTGCCCAATAGCAGCTGGACATATTGAAACTCGGTGTGGACACTGTCAAGACTCTCACAGCTTGGAGAAAGCATACCTCACTTTAAATGTATTCAAGCAACAATTAAAGTGTATAATAAGACTGAATTGCTTTTATTTAAAACGTAAAAGCAACAATTCATACTACTGCTGTGTATTATACTGAAAGTATAATATGTGATCTATGACATTTATTTATTTTGATCTAAACACAGAATAAAGCTAAAATATTCAATCAGAAAATGACAGTTTTCAAGTTAAGATTTTATACAGAACATAAACTGAATTTAAAGATCTCGGTCAAATAGAGCATTAGCAGTACAGATTAGTCCAAATGATTTCTGTCAACCATCTGACTGCTGATGCACAGCAACAAGTGGGGGAGAGACCAATTCCATTACTCTTAACCATGCAGTCAGTGAAAGTACCAGTCACTTTTCCTGCATCTTTTGAAAAGGATCTTTTATTCACATCATGGTTTTTAAAGACCATAGTGTGTTTTGAACTGTCTGATGCCTAATTATGACCATTACATCTATAAGAATTATTTTTGCAGCTTTATCTTGAAACAAAATAAATATTGAAAGGGATATTTCATAAAAAATATTGAAGAAAGCAGAGGAGCAGCTTTGAGACCGATGGTATGGAGGTGGAGCAGATCCAGACAAATTCAAAGATAGCATTTCATCCTGACCACAGGAGACCTGAAACTGACATATGTGATTGCACATGTATTGCTCATGTTGTTGAATGTTTATATTTGATTTGAAAGGAAGGCGTCAGTTCCAGATATTAAAAATGAAAAAGAAAGAGAAAGGCGCATGCCCAAATATTTTTAAAAATGAACGACGATACGCTTTATCTGCTTATTGTTTGGTTGTGTTTGCAATGTATTCACCAGTGCTGAAGTGAAAATGGCTTACCAGCTGGTGGGTTTGGCAAAGAATCGCTTTGTAGTTTTTAAATGGCATAAGTTTGACTTACTATGTCATTTGTTGTTGGTTCATTGCTCTTGGTTTGTACATGTCTTTTGCAGTCTATACAAAGTATTGTGTTTTTGTTGAGACATGCGGCATGATGAACAGAGCGAGGAGCGAGTATGCAGAGGCTGTTGATTTGTGGTAGGGCAGCAAGTAGTTCAAAGAAAACATAAAACAGTTATACTGTTGCTAGGTAGTCTACTCAAAATTTAAGCTAGGCGAACATTGTCACTAACACCAATACAAACTTTTCATATTTTGATTTTGAAAATCCCCATTAGAAAAAGACATGAGTTTGAAATCATATTTGCCCACCCCCCTGTCTTGTTCAACTCTCCTGTCTTGTCCAACTCTGTAAAATTGTTCATGAAAATATTTCAGCTGAATACAAAACTAAACCCTTATTTAAAAAAACATAATGATTACATGAACCATTTTCCAATTTATTCTAAACTATTTATTTCTTTCAAAGCAATGTCTTTTACTTTTTAAAAGAGATCAAATTACCAGTGCAAAATTTACAAAATGTAATAATATTTGCTTTGTACAATAACTACCCGCTAGCCATTCGAGCCTCTTGGACCATTAATTGAAAATTGCTCTTAATTACCCATACTTGCAATGAGAGTTTCTGTTGCTTTAGGCCAGAAGAAATGAGTGACTGCCTTTTTAAAGAGGGTGAAGTAAAATTAATGGGTGAGGGCGTGTTTTCTTTTGTGGATAAAGTGTTATTATCAGTGCAACAAAAAGGTCACCTTTATTAATCATAATAATTATTTACAGTAATTAGAACAGATATCAAAGGAGCACTGTGCATGGTTCCCAGAGAAAATGGATTATTCACGCTCAGAATTACTTCAAGGGTATTAATACACTGCGTATATTTTACATGCAACAAGAAAATTATGAGGTGCAGTCTCAATTATGATTGCCACTTACACAAAGACTCATTTTACCACACCTTTTATGGATTCTTTTATTAGAAAAGTAAGGAGCTGAAGTATCAGAATGATTCAAGCTGATGAGAAGAATACTGACAGCAACATTGATGTGGCAACTAAAAATAAAAATAAAACTTTCCTTGAAGAACATATCAAGCATCCATGGATAGCAATAATGTGGAAATAAAATTATATTGTTATTTGCACACTTACTGACCTTCAATTTTACTTAGAAATTAACTTTTTCTTTTGTTTTTTTTAAGGTAAAGACATTTACATAAGTGTAGTTCTGTCATGATCTGTGTTTGTATTTATTTTAAGGTTTTTTCTGTGTTTAGTTTCTGTCCCCATTGCATCTTCCCTGTTGATTGTTCCCAGGTGTGTCTAGTCTCCCTAATTACTCCCTGTGTATTTAAGCCCACCTGTTGTCTCTGTCCTTTGTCAGATCCTTGTCAGATGTTGTCTTTGGTTGTAGTATGTCTGTAGTTCTCAGTTGGCCTGGATGGTCCTGAGGCTACCTTGTTCCATGTTCAGTCTTTTGTCACTTGCTATTGGTATTTAGCTGCGTCCTATTGTCTCTGCCATATTGCCTGATCTGGACTGTTTTGAGCCACATTCATGATTAAATTCATCATCATCTTCATCACAACCTGGGTCTCTGCGTTCATTCTCATCACCACCAACCACACTTCATGACAAGTTCAAAGTCTACACTCAGTAAAATATTCTGGATTTTGTTATTGAACATATTGCTAATATATACTAACATTTTAATTTTATTGCATTATTAGCAATATTTTATTGAACAACATCCTGCGGATATATAAGGAGTGACCGAGCAAAGGTTGCCTAGATGTAGAGATCCTACATATGAAAAATGGTTCCTCTTTTCCCACTCTCCCCTATATTTGTTTTACAGAACCGAAGTTCCAAAACAAAAAGCCTCTTATCTGCATACCCTCAGTTATTTGATATTATATTGTTAAACCACCATAGATTTCAGCCTTTGATTTATACAACCTTCTTTACTCAGGAGATTTAGAGGGGAATTATTTTCTAATGCATTGTCAGTGAGAATAAAGCCCTCTATTGACATGTTTCCAATTATTAACACCCAGAAGGCTGAGCAGCTGAATGTTATCCAAGGTCAATACTTCTGAATGATAATTCCCTCGCAAAATATGTACTTTGGCCTGTGGAAAGCAAATCACTCTGCATGAGTTGGAAAGCTTTTGCTGCCATTTGAAACTATCATCATTGTGTGCTTTCCAGGTAACAAGCCTTGACGGCAAACATGACCAGAAATAATAATGATAAACAAAAATTAAGCAAAAAAATCAGCAAACATTTATGCGGTTGAGGGTGCCATTTTAGTGCAGTGTCTATAATAATTTAAAATTAGTTTGACAATTGCTGGTTCTGATTTATAATTTTAGAAGACACATTTTTAACACTTGATTGTATTTGCAGATTTTGCATTAAAATCTTGGTAGTGGGCTTTTAAAGCAGTCAATATACTAAAAAAGACTTGGCAGAAGTACAATACGCATACAAATTGAACAACCGAAGGGCAACTTTTATTGCTTTCTACAATTCTGCATTGTCTGTAAAGTGACAACTAACTCTATTACACTTTACAGTGTGACACATTACACATGCAGCCTACAGAGCCAATGAGCTTTTGCGATGCCATGTTCCCTTCCTATCTTTAGAGTCGTTTAAATGGTAACAAGGATAGAATTTTACGTTCCCAATACACGGGGGGTTACATGTCCTTGATTCGGATCTAATTGAAAAAATGGAATGAAAAAAGGCCCTGCGGGCTGTTAATATTTAAACTAATGTTGGTGTAATGGCAGGTCATTCAGCTGCAAAGAAAGTAGAATGAATGACTGGGGAATAGTCGCTTTGCTGTTGTAGGTCTGGGACATGCTGTGCCAATTCAGCCCAAAGAAAAGAGAAAAGGTGACAAAAATTTTATCAAAAGGAATGTTCAGATGATCATTTTAGTGCAATCTTCTTAACAGTATTGTGAGTGTAATCCTTTGGTCAAATTAGCTTGCACCTTTTTTCCCCCTTCTTTTTCCCCTCAACAAAGTCCTAAACGCTTGAGGTTTAGGACTTTGTGAAACATGACAAGAGCAGTTAAATATCTAAAAAATTTGAAGTATTTCAAGTGAACACAACTTTCATGAAGTGTTTGGATTAGCCCTCTTGGTGTGGCCGGTGGGTCATTTAAACATGCTCCTCCTCAGACACTCTCACTTGTGCTTCAACATTTAGTTTGCTTTCACAGTTAGATCCACAGCAATGTAAATGCATGAAACAGTTATATGGAGATTTTATTTTTCTTTTCTTGTTCTGTGTTATGAAGCTTTTATAAGGAATTAATTTAATTAAACTGTTAATTTAATTGATTTTACCTTAATTTAATGTGCATTGCAAGTGTCCTAATTAAATATAGCAGTTAATGACATTCAACATTATTTCACAAAAAAAAAAAAGTTATACTTGAAGATGATTTTTTAATTTTTTTTACAATTTAATCATGCTGGGAGACATGTTTACTCAATCAGACATGACCAACATTTCAGGTCAGGACTGCTATTATTTACAGAGCGCAGAAATGTCAGCCAGGCAGCCAGGAGAAGAGCTCCTCTGATGGTTTATTAGCAAGCCTGACACGTGAAACATTTGCAGCGTGTTTGTTTACAAGGATGGGTGGGGGAATGTTTGACATTTGTGCTTGGAGAAATGTGTTATGATCTTCCCAACATTTACGCCTTTTTGCTTAGGAACATGGGATCCTATTAGCCAGGCTTCAGTGAGACTCCCCTGTTAATTCTCTCTCTTTTTCCTTTCTTCTTTTCTTTGTTGGCTGATTTAATACTCAGGAGAGCAAGAGCTCACATGGAAGAAAGCAACATAAGCAGATGTGACAAAGAAAATTGTATAATTCTGTTTAAAGTGTTTACATAGTATTATCACTCTTGAGCATTTTAGCATGTATGCCTGAAGTTGTAGAAGATAAACGATTCCAATTTGCTATTTAAAAACCGAGTTCATAGTTTGAACAGGGAAATGCTTAATTTTTTACAATGCAGGTAAACTGCACAAACTGCACAACTGCCAGGTTGTGCAGTTTGACAGAAGAGATAATGCAGGTCTCTGGTGATACTGATTGTGGTAGAAAGCTTTTAAAATACATTGTATTGAGATGGTATAACATTAGGCCACACAAGATGCCCACACTGATCTATTTTTTTTGTTCTTTTGTTTAAAGCACCCACAACTAGATTAGTATTAGATATAAACAGGAAAAACAACAAGGTGATATGGCCTGATGAATCACATTTTCTGTAGCAGAAAATGTGATTCATCATGGGGATGGTCAGGTTTATATATAAAAAAAATATGGCTGAGATGTAATATGTAGAGAAGGCACTTTGCCATGGCAAATGTGATGCTTTCCATTATATACTGCAGGAAAAACTTAGGTCTTTATTTATTTATGCACATGTCACATTTACAAGAACTCCCTCCACACAAATAAACAGCTGAGGCACATTGATTGAACAAATAGAAGTGTCTGGGCATAATTTTACTTGAAGTTTGTTAAGAAAATGTCTTGAATTGTTGATTGTACATTGAGACAACTGCTAAAACTACTGAATGTGCATGTTAAATTATAAAATCATAATCAAAATGTACAGTATATTGTCTTAAGTCTTGGTTCTCAGTTCACCTTTTTTGGTTTTGCTGAATTGTTGTCATTTCTTAAGAGAGCTAATTTATCTCTTGCCAGATTTGATTATGTCAGTCTCATAGTTGAGGTTAAATATATTTCCAGTATTTTAGCAAGAGGGACACAAATGACAAAGACAGAGGACATTCTTGTACAAGATTCATTTGAAACAGATTAAAGTGAATTTAAACCAGTTTAAAAATGCCAATCAAAAACAGACAATTAGTTTGACGAAAGAGGTTAAAATGAATCTGACCAACCTCCAGTAAAACTAAAAAAAAAACAAAATGAGTCAGTCCTAAAAGACTCTCTTGACCCTTATTGCTTCACCAACAAATAGAAAAATGTATATCTATACACTTTCTTTCATATTTACAGTATGTCTGTTCAGCCATTGTCTTTCTTGACTGTACATTAAACAGTGCTGCATTTACTTGCCTAATCCTCTCTTCTGAATAGTTGTCCATGATTGTAGTGGCCAAAATGTTCCCTGCCACGCTGCAAAAATGATTAATGGACGGTTTTAGCAACACTTGCAGTGAGTTCATGATGATTACTGGGCCTCCAAATTTCAAACACTGAACCAACTCAATATTTACTCTTTTTATTATTATATATTGAAAAATCAAGATTATGTGTGTTTTCAACAAGCTCAAATCTCTGGCAAACATAATGATTAAAAGAAAGCAGATGGACTTTTTTCTTAAAAACATTTTATACTGGAGTCATCAAGTGATTCAAAGAAAATAAAGTCCCAATTCAGCATCATTCAGTTCTAAATTCTTGCCTAAAAGTCTCTGTTTTAAAGCAAAATTATTGCATCTGGGAACAATGGTGGGCACTCGAGATGATAATGTATACTGGTGTCTGCATCCAAAACTTATGAATATTTTGTTTCAGTGTGCAATCAGAACCTTTACATTAATCATTCATGGTTCTTGTGGCCCATTATTTCTGCTATTAAATTATTAATGCTCTGCACTGACTTTCACATAATCAAGTACCTATATTTGGCTGCTTTATATTGCTACTGTAGATGCAGACAGGATCATAAAAGGTGCCATTAAGTGAAATAATAGGCCAGGAAAGTAGCTTTAGTGGATTTTACTCATGCATCTATTTTTAAGTTAACAGGTGATGTAAATATCTGATTAATGAGCTAAATGCCTTTTTCGTCTCTACCCCCTCTTCCCAAACCCTTTATCCATCTAGAGTTTTTCTTGGAGCTGTTGGACAACTCTGAAAAATCTCTCAACAGTATGTTTACAAGGACATACGGGAAGCTGTATATGCAGAACTCTGAGGTGTTCCAGGACCTATTCACTGAACTAAAGCGCTATTACACGGGGGGCAACGTCAACTTGGAGGAGATGTTGAATGACTTCTGGTCCAGGCTGCTGGAACGCATGTTCCAATTGCTTAACTCCCAGTATCACTTCACAGACGACTACCTGGAGTGTGTCACCAAATACACAGATCAGCTAAAGCCCTTTGGAGACGTGCCCAGGAAGCTGAAGGCTCAGGTCACCAGAGCATTCATTGCTGCACGGACATTTGTCCAAGGGCTAACGGTGGGTCGTGAGGTTGCCAACAGGGTCGCCAAGGTGAGAAAAAATTTACATCTCCTAGTTAATGTAAATGTTTTGTGAGTGTTTTTTTTTCTGCTTAAAGGTTTCTTTATTTATTGTGGCTTTAGCTTTTAGCATTTAGTAAAGTCTCAGTGATGTCTGTTGTGCGACACATGACAATTAAGTGCAGAAGAGTGATGCTTACTCTCCTAAAGAAGGCCATTGTTGCCAACACAAACACTTTAATTCTTTTTTTTTTCTTTGAGTAGAATAAATACCAGCTAAGAAAACAGATCATGTTTAAAGAAACCATAAACCGAGGCACCGGTTGATCTATGCTTTGAGCTAAAGTGCATATAGTTAAAATATGATCCCAATAATTGGCAGAAAGATGTTTTCAGCTGCTGTAGATGTTGTTAAAACTAAATACAATGGACACTAGCAAATAAATGAGGGAGGTATTCAAATTCTCTTCTCTCAAGTATCATACATTGAACCATCTTCTCTCTCTAATGCTCTACAACACACTAGTCTTCATCTTCTTTGCTCTTTATGTTACACCCCTTTAAAATCAGCTTTTATCTTATTAAGAGGTAAAAAAGAAATGTTTTTGAGCGCTTCAGATCTTTAGATGTGGGTGGCCTATTTTCTATATGTAGAATTATTTCCACATAATTTGCTGTACAAAACCTCAGAATCACCCACAGAGAGCAAAGCTTTGTAAAAAAGAGATTAAAGTGCATATCCAATGAGATTTCCTTCCTCCAAAACACTCATTGTTTTAAAATAAGCACAGAATTTCTGATGTTATATTTGGCATGCCTATAGCTACTCATACTACATACACCAATCAGGCAAAACATAACGACCACTGATAGAGAAAATGGATAACACTGAAAATCTCTTAATCAAGTTAAAACACGTGAAAATTCACAAAAGGCCAAATTGTGATGACTAAATGACTTGCTGGGAGAATCTTCAAAGCTTGTGGTCTTGTAGGGTATTCTGCTGTTGCAGCTGTACATTACAATTAATCTAATAAAGAACAAGAGAGAACAGTGACTGTTTATTGGGAATCGACCAGAAGACTAGTTACTGTCATTAAAATAGCCAAAGAAGCACTTCTTTCTTTGATAAGGTGATATGAGTCACAGTTTACTGTAGTGTGTTACACATGAGGCTCTGTAGCTGCTGACTAGTCTAGGCAGAAACAGTATTCTCAGATGGTTGTAGTGTCTTTTATTGCAATAACGCGCCACATCAGCATGTTTGAGGTGTTGAACTGGCTTCCAAATTCTTTAAATCTCAACTCATTTGAAGATCTTGCTCAAACAACTCCAATCCATGGAATCTCCACCTCGCAAATTACTGGACTGAAAGATCTGCTGCTAACTTCTTATCACTTCTTTAGACACACCTGTGTGCCTCAGTTAAGCAAAGGTTGTTTTGTTATCAAAAGTTGCATTGGTATAAAGTTTGGAAGGTGACCATAATATCCAATATGTAGTTTTATATTCTTAGCAAAACTAAATATTGGACATGCTTAAATTGTAGGAAATGTAAATATACAAGACTTTAAATTGAGAAGTTTTGGATTTAAAGTCAGTTTTCTTTTCCCAAATATATTTATTCTAGTCTTTTGAATCATCGCAAGTTAAGCCTGGTCAGCATACCTGTAATTTTGTATGAGGATGCTCAGCACTGTCCATCGATTGAAAAGTAGAAACTACAATTATAAACCTTTGTTATGTCATAATACTTTCTTTCAACTGTTGATTAAACAGGTTTTTAACACTTTTTAAATAAGCTCTCTTTTCTTATTGTATACTCAAATCTCATGAAACTCTAAAAAACTTCCACAAGATCAGATATTAGGTTTTAAATCTGTCCCCAATCAACAGAAAAGATACAGTAATTTTTTTGACTGCCTCTTGGCTCCAAGCCCACTCTTTATTTCAATACAAAAAGGGGGATACAATAAAGAGAAGAGAATAACAGACAAAACTATGAACCAGAGTAAAAGTGCAAAGAGGTAAATTAGATGTAAAATTTGATAAAGGAATTAGTTTAAATTTGGTGGAAAAACATTTGAGCTGAAGATAGACAGATGTTTAATAAGCATGAAAACATTTCTAAAGTTGAGACTTGGTTCTTTGTGGTAGAATTGAATACACAGGTTTCCATAGATGTATAACAAAGGCCAGAGTGAGAAAAACTCTTCGGTTAAATTCTTAATATTACAATCGGCATAATAAAAAGTAAAAAGCCTCACAGGCCTTACAGAGAATTTATGCATTGCATTGCATAGCTTGTACCAAGAAATCTGTGATTTAAGCAAATTTTAAACACATAACCTTAACTTTTATTGCTATATTATAATCCTGTGTTGTTTCACCTGCCCATCCCTATTTATAGTTGTGTTAACTGGTTCTTAATGTAAAAAATTAAAAAGCCATTAGATTTTTTTCTAAACCTCTGCCATAAATCTCTCATTTTTTATCATCTTCAATTCTTTTTTGTCCTACTACTGAGCTGCTATCAACTTCACAGACAGTAAAAAGTTGAGAAAAATGAATTTAAACTGGACACCTTCACACTAACCACCTGCTACAACTAAGACCCACTGCCATTTTGAATCAGGTGTATTCTCATCAATTATTAGGTGCTTCCAGGAAGCAGGGTGGTACTGTAGAAAATTGTCAGACAGATGGACCTCCAGCAAACTGGGCATGAGAAGTTGACTGACACGAAAGAGTCTTCTTTTCCATATAGCCATTGTTTATCCTGTCATTAAAAATACATTTCATATCTCCTGGGGCACATGGAATTTAGTTTGTGGTTGAAATACCACCAAGGTACTTGAAATCTTCCTTGAAAGGCAATGAGATTTTTTTTTATGTCCTTCACAGACATATGTGACATGTCATAAAAAAAGTAGGAACCTGTCACCAGAGCAGAAATTGAGTATATGGTTAAAATTTTTAAAAAGTAAAAAAAAACAACAATATTTTTGAGAAAATATTGTTTTTTGTTTTGTTTTGTTTTGGGGTTCTTTTGCAAAATAAGTGAGTTGAATTCATGATCAAAACCACTCTACTTTAAGATTAAATGGATGTTTTTTTTTTAAATTAACTTTGTGTTTGAATTCAGCTTTTTCATGGAGTAAATCTGAGCTGTTTTGGGAGTGGAGGAATCATCTTCATTTTATTATTGTTTTTTTTATGTGTTTGGCATAAATAAAAAAATTAAAATCCACACTTTCAGAATATTTGAGTAACTTAAAACACTGGTGAGATTTTTTTTTCTTCTGGTTTTGTCATGGCCAGTCACAAATGACAATTGCTAATTTACTGTAATTTCATAATACTGTGCTTGACACATGATCTCATGTTGGGTCTTAGTGAGTAAATTAAATAATTTTGTCATCATTTACATATAAATTTACATAAAAGTACATATTACAATTAGAAAGTGGTGGAATCAATTAAAGCTTGATCAATTATTTATTAGGTAAGGCAGAAAGAAGTATTTTTGTAAACATGTAGAGCCTAATTATGTCTGGGGTTACTGCTGAAACTGGTTAGATGAGACTAAAACTGATATTTCTGACAACAAACACTCTTGGCTGGGAAACAAAGCATGCATAAGCTTACAAGTACCTAATGCCCATTAAATGGGTTGTGGGCCAATTTCATTGTCATGCTTTGGAAACCTATTTAGAGTGATCGTTGTGCTCCTTATAAAAACATTATTTTTAAAAAATAAACCAGGTGGACTTAGCCATGAATACATTCAAATTAAAGGCTGATCTTTATTTTAATATATATCTTTTTTTAATCAGTCTTGGAATACACTAAAATGAATTCATTTTTAAGCTTTTACAAATCTTCACTACAAGTGTTAATAAGCTCCAAAGTGTTTTTTAGCTTTATGTTATCAGTTTTGGGTATAAAAGCTATATAGGTATATGGGGGGAAAAGATAGAATAGACTGCTCAATGTTATTGTAAAAATAAAACAACAAATATGTATTTACAAAGCAAAGTGGAGGTAAATCTTAAGCTTTTTTGTTTTTACTGAATAAAATACTAATTGTGCAGCTTATCAAGACAGTAGTGGAGAGATATAGTGCAACATGTGGTTTGCCTAATCGCCTATATGGAGTCATTTGCCTTTACTTAAATTAGTTTTTTTTAGTGCATGAATCATAATGGATACAGAGTGCTTTTCACATTAAAGATTGTCAGAGTATATACATTTAGGTAATTTCTTTCCCGGAAATTGGTTTATACTAATGTGACATCAAAAGACAAGACTATGGTATGCTGAGTGAATGTGAAGAATTTCAATTTCCTTTTGATTTTTTCCGAAAGGTAAAAGAGAACAATATCCTTGACTAAATGACCGCAAAATGAAGAACACTCTAAGAAAAGGTATTTTCATCTTTCTGCCATATGTAGAGATGTAATGTGGTGTGTCGAATACCATGCACTACCCGGTTTGTATGACCCTAACAAGTCATCATTAAGGTTTAATCCCAACAGTCTGAGTTATTTACTGTCCTACAACTCAAACTGAACAAGTTAAAATGACTAAATATTTATTTCCCCCTCCCCCTTGAAATGGCTGCTTTTAACCATCTGTCATTTCAGTTCTTCACATTACTTTGGAACAGAAGGATGCGCTGACAATGTTGAGCCATACATAATTACTGCTAGTAGACAGCTCTCTGTATACTAAAGCCAAAATAGGAGAGATATCCTTCCATAAAATGGGATTTCACTCATCTTGCACTGAACAGTTTCCTGAACCTTGATCCTGGATTAAGAGGAGGATCTCTCTGGCTTACAGTTTATGATGACCATTAAGAGTTTTATCCTGGATGTACTTAAAACACAGTCCAGCCACATTAGGACCTGCTCGGAGTAGATTGCAGGGATTTGGACCTTTTGAACGATTTAAAGTTCAGGCATTTAGAGCACTTATCGTTCACTCTCCATGCACATGGGAAGTTGGCCTAGTCTTTTGTGCATGTTTAGTCATGATGATATAGGCGAGAGGGATATTTTGCACAGAGGGATTTGTTTTCCCTGACGGCTTATGGTGCACGTTGATCTCATTATACACTCATTTTCAGACGGTTTCAAATTAAGCTTCAAGGCAATTTCTAATCTTTACACTTTTACCTATGAATATTGTGCTTACAGATCCATTTGTTGGCATGTGAGAAACATCATCATTGGGTTAGTGCGGTTTCCACAATTTTCCTTGATGTTTCATTTAGCTTTCTCTGAAGCCACTTCTAGGCTAGAATAGCAACGTGCATTTAGCACTCAGCTGTGGTGTTGGTTTCACAGATGCATTATAGACTGCCAATATGTTTGCGCTTCAAATTAAACTAAGGGAATCCACTTAATGAAATCCACTTAAATTAAACTTTGAAATTAAATAATTTATTTTACTTTGATTTGTTTAAGGAAAAAGCTGAAGTAGATGATGAATCACTGCTGCCTATAGATTAAACATATACAATATTTCCAAAGGTATTGGCTCTCCCTTGAAAATATCTTTAGTTGTTTCATGATTTCCGTGCCCACAAGTGTTTACACTTTAGACATGCAGACGGTTTCCACAAACTCTGGTGAAAGAATGGATTCCTCTCAGTGCATTACAGTGTGGCACCATAATAAGATGCCATCTGTGCAATAGGTCCAGTCATGAAATTACCTTTCTGCTAGATATCTGACAGTAAGTCTCTGGTGTTCTATAACCAGTCATGTCCCAGTTAAGCCATGAACACTTTTTTTTTCTTTAATTCAGCCAGATAGAAAGGATTCGATTTATTTTCATTGTTCACCACACAAATATTTTGGACTAGGTTCACAGTTCCAGCTTGAACTTCTTCTTGTTTTTCCTGCAACTTAAACATTAATATATACAGGTTATGCTATTGTCCGGCATGCATTTTATTCTCTCCTGTTTTCTTTGCTTACATTATCGGCATTTTGCATGACTGATTTCCCAAAGCAGGTGCCTTTACTTAATATCATTTTAGGTATTTAACACCAGAAGTCCTCAAAAAGCTGAACTGCATTTTTGCTGCCTGTACACAACACTCAGCAAACTATTAACATTTTCTCTGCCTCGAGGGAAGTCACAGTTTCTTTTTCTCCATAAAATATCCAAAGTTTGGACTAACAATCCACTGTAAATCTTTCATTAACTCCAAACAAAGCATTGCTAAATGACACTGCTTAAAAACATCATTGTTCTGTGCACGGCTTTCAAAGATTTGTGCTCAACCCATGACTAAGTTTATTGGAACGTCACTGACTCTACAGGCACTTGACTTGTTTTCCTTTTCTGCAGACATCTGCCCACCCACTGCAGTTCATGGTAATTTTACAGGAGCTGTGAAAATCCCCACAGTTTAGGTTTGGATGGCCTTTTTACCCAAGCTCTTTCAAAATATTTCATTTTTTTGTTTGTTTGCTTGAAAGCTGCAACAGGTATCTCTTTGAGTAGCACACTGTGCTTGAATCAAAGAAAATAGCTGGGATGCTTTGATACACCCCCAGAACTACTGCAAACCAGAATTGGTCTCCTCAACGCCTGCTTCACAGCAGCAGTGAAAACATCATTGTGTTCGGTTCACTGACTGCAGAGGCAGACAGAGCAGGATCCTCACAGATATCTTCTTCAGCTCTTCCTCAGTGACCAGTACAAGAAGTGAGTTCTTCACTTCAACACCTTGAAGTGAAGGACTAGTGAAGAAACCTTCACTAACAATAGGATTTACAAAAGGCTCTTTGACAACTTACTGATATTTTATCGGGATTCCATGGAGTCAACAGTCAGAGCACCACACATACTGCAAGTAGCATGACTTAGAGAAAGACAGGCAGACAGATCATGATAAATTAAAATAAATCCCAAAGGGAAATTATAAAATTATAATTATTGCTGAAATTGATGAAAAACTCAAAAGATAAGATATTTATTTTTTTCAAGCGATATCCAGCAAAGAGACACACCGATATACAGCATACAAGACAATAATAATTAAAAGGTATGGATAGTTTAAAAGTCATAAAAAAGACAAATAAAAAACATACAAGAACAGGGAGTACGATTAAGACTTATTAAAATAATTGAAAATAGTTTTAAGAATATCAATTATACTCTTAAGTTGGACTATTTTTAAGAAGAATTTTAAACTCATTTATGGAATGTGATGTCGGAGTTATGACCTTTTTGAAATTATTCCAAGTTAGGTTCAAGTTACATGCAGCGTAAGAGAAAAAAACTAAACAAACAAAAAAAACTTTTCTACCAACCTTTGACCACATTTTGAAAACACTGAAGAGGAGCTGATCATTAGTAGCTAAAAACAAGCAGTCATGGTCTCTAATTGGTAATTTTAGACCGAAAACAATTAAATCTAATTGTTTTAAGTCTGTTTTCTTTATCAAAATGTCTTCATTTTGGAATACATCACAGCTGCTTGTTAAGCCATTTAAAGCTTGTTATGTAGCTTTAAATAGTTAAAGCTACATAAAAAGATGCCCACAGCAATTTGAGAAATTTGAGCTTTAATTATAAAATTTACAACTTAAACTCATTCCTACATAGATTGGTACTCGCAGTCAACATTTTTTTGTTGTTTATTGCCAGATTTTTCAGGGCAGATTACATGACCTCTTGCATAGTTCGTGTTTGTCACCTAGGGCCCACGGATACAGATGCACCAGACGGACTCCCCCCTTCTTTCCATGTCTCTCTTTTTGACTGCCTACTTCCCTCTTGATGGCTCACAGCTCACACAGCTTGCAGGGGATAAGGCCTCAGCCACGTTGCTGTGATGGCAGATGGCAACTGGCTCAAAAAGGTTGGCACGTCATCGGGAAATGTGCTGCGCCAAAGATGTCCTTTTTAATTAAAAGATTTTGATCTGTGGTGAACTGCAGGATGTTTGGGAAAAATGAAAGACAGCATGTGGTCTGGAATTGAAGAAAATTATATGAAATGATAATGAAATGAAAAAATGTGCTCTATGTGCCTGTATACAGTGCATGGTAGATTCTGTTTCAAAACTGAAAATTGAGAAAGTTACAGATCCAATCAGCTTGATGCTGAGTGGGAGGACATTTTGAACCAAAGAAAAAGATGAGAAATTGTCAGAAATTGAGGAAAATATAACATGAAAGTACTTTTTTTCCCATGTGACTTATCCACTTGTGAAAATATGTCAGTTCATCTGACTGAAACTACCTACTGCACTCATGAATTCATTTTTTGCACCTTGATTTAAAGTGTATGGCACCACATCTTTATTTAACAACCACTTAGAGGAAGCTGTCAGTGCTGGTGTTGTGACATTTGTCCAGAGCTTTCTTGGCAGCCACGAGAGACGTGTTTGCCACTGACATTCAGGCTGGGCTGCAGACCTTTAGAGTCAGATGGACATAGGGTGAGTGCTGCGCTTTAATCCAGGAGACACCACAGCAGATGGATAACAATGCAGTGTATGACGGCGCTGACCCACCAGAGAAGACGGGGGGGATTGTGGCTCACAGTGCTTAGTCATAGTACAGCACGTGTTTGACTTTTAACGTGTTTGCACTTGTCTTGGTGAATTAAAGAAACAGTCCCAAGCCATGCCCCAGACACGCTACGTAACAAGGTGCATGTCAGGGTACATCAGCGGGGCAGTCCCTGGACCTGTGCAAATAGAGACACTTGAGCTGACTGGTGTGGGTCACAGTGGCCTACCAAGTACCACTGTGTTGTTTTATTGAGGAACAGCTGCTCACATGTGGATTAATCTGTCAGTCTCAGGGATTCATTGATTTGACAGGAGCTGATTTTAGTGGGGCCCCTCTGGAATCGTCTTGGCTGCATTTTACTTTTAAGATGCTGAGCTGAGGCACGGCAAAGTTTGCAGAGAAGCAAAGAAAGGGGCATGCCTCATCAAAACATACAGACTGTGTTACTTCAGTTGACACATTGCATTGAATCCTTTGCCCTGTCTGTGACTCATGCTAAGTTTGCTCCCTGCAAACTTCCTCTATGTATTATTCCATGAGATCAGCGATATTTTTTTTTATTATATTAATGAAATTGATCTACTGCAAGTATATTATTAAATAATTTAATACAACATGAATTGGGAGTTTATGTGTAACAAATGGAAAGTTTTCTCATTCAGTTCTTAAGTAAAAAAAATATACAATCATGCAATCAATGTTCATTTGTAAATGTGTCTGTGTTCACAAAAATACTCATGTATTAAAAACTGGTGTAGATCATGTGACTTATGAGTACCATGGGTCATCTGACTAGTCCCAGCATTTGAACAAACAGGTGTTGATAAAGGTGACATCTATTTTCAGTCACTAAAACCTAACAGTTTCAGTGGGCTGCACAACACAGTCTGTGACAGGATCACAATCACAGATTGTGGCAAAGACACTTGAAGAACAATTTTTCACACAAATAGTCTCTGCAAATCTTATGTAATATTTTGCTATTTCAATAGCATTTAACACTAATTATTGTAATGTGCTGCACTAGGCCTCTGTATGAGAGCCTTCTGACCCATATTAGTTTATTAACCCACAGAGCATCAAACTAAACCCAAATTTACAGATGTAAGCGATGTCACACACTTTATGTGATATTCCTTCAGTTCCTTATAGACAGACCCATTTCTGTTTTAGGAACTCAATGCAGCTCTGTAGAGTGGTCAGTCTCTTATAACACTTCTCTTTCCTTCTGTAAGTCTAGCTATCCAAATGTTCCCACCTTGGAGAACAAATTTTAGTGCCAGGATTCCCTGCTTTAAATGTGGTTTTAGCATTTGGTATAACTCCATTAAAACATGCCTTAGGTGATACAATCAACTTACTAGTCCCTGATCAATCTGTCTGAACTAAATGACATCGGCTCATATGCACATTTACACACAAGATGGCCTGCAGTGCAGATGGTTTTAGTCTCTTTACATGCTGGCCATGATCTTCAGCAGGGTTATTAAATGTTCTGTGAAATGGTCAGCAATTAATCACACACACTGTTCAAAAGTACAATATCTTTTCTCTTGAGAAATCAGTAACAAAATTCTCAAAAATGGCCTACTTTAAAAACGGAACATTATTTTTTTAATCAGTATTTAATCTAGTAAGCTTGCAAACTTGACCACTCTGCCAAACTGAAAGTATATAATGATTGAAATGTGCGTACAGTCATGCACAATTTAAGAGCTGGTGTTAGATTTTGACCATGCTCCCATACACTGCTGCACGCTCACAGATGAAGTTGATTTTAACTGATTTTGACCAAAGTAATCAACTGTTGTCAAAATATCTAAAACATTGAGAATTTTTCATCTCAAAACACAGTTTAAACAGCTAGTATGATGTCAGCAGAATACATGTTACATTTTTTGTTTCACTTTTTTTTGTAGGAAAGGGATTTAAATCCTCACCAGACTCCAGTATATTTCTTTGCTGGTTCCCCAGCACTTCACCAGGTCTTATTAAATTCACACTTGCCAACAGATAAACAAAGTGATAGCACCTATCACACATTGGCTTTGATTTCAGCAGAGTAAACAATGGCGGGCATCTGTTAGCACCTTGCACAGAAACCCACAGGAGTATTTTCTGCTCTGGCACCCTTCTGATAAAGTCATGGCTATGTTTAGACACCTACAATTACTCAGTTAGGGTCAGGTCGCCTTTGTGATCACAGAAAGAAGTACATTTTCAGAGATCTGAATTTGGTAAAACAACATTTCTGTTTCTTCTCAAATTATTGCCTTCCTAACCATGTATGCTTTTGTTTATAAAAGTTCTTATAAAAGAATTCAAGTTCAGATTGAATGCTACGTTTAATGTCCTCTAACTATCTATAGCAAAAAGAGGCAAGTGAAACCACTGTTGCTGAATAATCACTGATTCCAATTTGCTGTTATATATTTATGCATAAATATCACACAGCATACATGTCTTAACCATATGTGCTTCTTTTTTTACTTGTACCAGCAATAATAATATGTCAGCCATTGCAAGAACTTATTGAAGTTTTATTCAGTAGTTTGTAAACCAGACCCACGTTTCTTTTGGAGGCAGATGGTAGTCTTATTTGCACTGTGACAGATTTCTCATATTTCCATTGACACTAATGTCTGTGGAATGGTGTGCAGACGTTGGGGTAGCAATAGAGTTTTACACACTTGTCCAATCAGTGCCATGCAATGCAACCTGTCACAATAATTATGACAGAACTATTGGGACGATTCTTTAACAACAGACTCTCTGTCCCACCACTGTCCCCCCTGATTGGCCTTGGTAACTTACAAAGTCATTGTCATTTCTCACAACTTCATTACTTGGTGGCACAAAAGCAATTTCCAATCTCTGCGCTCTTCCCACTCTGTTACTCCTAAAGGGAGTTCGCACCATATGTGCATGACAACACCTTGTCTGAGACAAGGTGAGACCATCCAACAGTGTCTTGGCTTTTATCAAAACACAAAGCATTTTCTTTTCACAAATTATTTGGTTGTCTTTGACATGATCTGTGGTGCAATTTTGTGAGTAAAATGGCTCCTTACTGCAGCCTCTAAGGAATGTGGTCTGAACTGCTTGATGACTCATCTGACTCACTGACTAACTGACTTTCTTTAAATGTACAGAAAGTAACTTTTTATAAAAAAATATGTATTTTTTTTTACATATTTGTTAAAAATGTCACTGATGTGATAGTATGGTGTGAGATTAGATAATCAGTGAAAAAATCAAGCACTGCCACCTCCTTCCACGCTAGTTTACTATCTTTAGAAATGTATCACTCCTGGTCAGAAACAACCAATCGGAGCCAGGAGGATTTTTTTAGTGCTGTCAATCATTCTCATGTAGGTGCTGCTTGATGTTCTAATGGTGGAGAAGCAACCTACTGTTATAGGAAAACTGTTCATCTGTCATCATCAGTGACCACAATAACTAGCCTGAGCATCAATGGCAGACTGCTGTCGGGAAGAAGCTGTAGCGTAGTAGAGAAGGGAGGGTGTGAGCAGCGTGTACACAAGAATCGCACAACTGCAACTCTATCTTTTAAATTAAACAAATGTGCCATAATTTTTTTGCTTTCAAAGAAAGTGCACATTGTCCCCAGCTGATCTGTAGTTACTTTAAATAAAAATATGCTTCTCATTCATTTTGCTTCAAAAATACTTAAGCTCTCCACAAAAGTGACGGTGAAAGATTCTGTTGATCGGAGAAAACTTTACAAAACAAACCGCACAATTATCACGTCACTTGAGCATTAGATGAGTAAATTTAAGTCTAAATCTGTGGATCTGTGGCATCTCGCTTGCAAGGCCGTCTATCGGCCTGCTGGGCAATATTCTCTCTGCTCAACTGTAAATAAATTGTAACACGATTATCAGATTACCCTGCATTCATAGCAGCTACTGACTGCTGGGCACGGTAAGTGAAATGATGAGAAAAATAACTCGAAGATAAACGTGTTAGAAAGCTCCACCTTAATGTTTTAACTGACAAAGCCCAGGGATAATTAGTCCTTGTTTCATCTTCAGTAAGAAATACACTTTTTATCCCATATTTCTGAAGACTCAGAGATCTTAACAAAAGTGGATGATCTCTCACTGGAAAACGTCTGTGAGTAAATCAGCGTTCTTTACCTTTACAATCTCTTAAAACCCTCATCAAAATAATACAAAAACATTTCTTGTGCATATTTGAAAGTTTCAACTCTTTTCGAGAGAAGCGCTTGTTTTTTTTTTCAAAGCAAACATGGTGATTGGCATGCATTTGCTTCTGTTGGTCTCTCCAAATGCGGCGACAGCACCTGCGTGTTCCTTCTGCTTGTCTATGAGTGTCTTGTCCATTTTTTCTCTCCGTCTGTTTAATCTGAGTCTGTCGCTCTGTTTTCTTGGTGTTTGTTTTTTTCTACATTGTTGGCATTCTATTTGGCTTTCTCTACAGCCTGTCTTCTTTCTATTTGCTCTGTTCATTTTCTTTTTCAGCATACTTGGTGCAAATAGGAAAATTTCCATTAAAACCTACAGTTGTGTTTGAATTGTTTGCTTATGTGCTCATGAATGAATGTCTAAAATTTCACCTCCAATTTTTTTTTTCTGCTAAACTGTGTGGTTGATGTTTGGCACATTGTTTACTGAAAGTCAATATCACAGAATATGTTTACATATTCTACCTCTACTTTTGTCCCATACTTATATAATTTTTTAGATTATTTTTCAACAGGATTTTAAAACAAAATTTTCAATATATAAAGCAATAGCAATAATCATTTCTCATCTGAACTTAATGGTCTGAAGCCCTAAGAGAACTGCAATTAATAGTATTGGTTTTGATCATTATATCAATTCTGCTTAAAAAGTAATTAATTAACACAGTCTTTTAAAAGTTAATCAACTTTGGTTGTCACCACAATAATTATGGCATATTGATGCTGATTTTTCATTAAACATTTATTTTTCTTCATTTTCAAATGGCTCTAAGTTTTGTATCATTCATCAAACTGTGACAATGGCACAGGTTTGATTCTTAGCTCTTATTTACTGCAAGTTCCCTTTCTCAGGGCAAATCCAGCTCGCACATCAAATAAAATTGTTACCTTCCTATTACTGGAGCAACGCTTGAGCCTTAAATATTGCTTTCTGTGCCCCTCATTTTCAACCCAGTGCAGAATTTACTGATGTTTTGCTGTTTATTGGTGCTGCTTCATAAGCAGTTATAGGAAATATACCCTGAAAAGGTTGTGTTGCACCCAAAGCAAGATTCCTTTTTCTCAGTATTACGTGTTTTCTAGGCACAAGGTGCCATTTTAGGCGCTTTTCCAGTGGAACAACTCTAACCGGTCCGATCCCTGTCCACCTCGGCCAGATTCATTTTTTATTAGCAGATCCATTCCGTCTCCCACCCCTTCTTTAGGGATAGCACTGGCCGCACCGAGTCAAATAGTGTGTGGAAGCAATTTGATCGACAGCTGACCGCATTCATTGATTGGCTTATGATTATTTCACAGAAAACTCCACACAACATTCTTGTTTATCTGTGGATTGCAGACATGCTGTTTGCTTTCAGGGAGCTTCTCACTGCGGAGGAGCATAATTATGATCAGTGGAAGGAACAGATGGATTACGTTTTGGACTGATGCAGCAGACCTGTTAGCAGGTCGTCTCTGAGAAACAGGCAGCAGTCAAGAAGAGAGAAACGATGCCGCTGTGGTCAGCATTCTGTCAGAGCTGCAGTTTTGCACCGACCAACCGTGTGATACACCAAACTACATAATATTAGTTTGAATTTTTGCTTTTGAATAAAGTTCAGGTGTGGCTATTGAATTACACATTTTGACTACATTACATAAATCCAGAAAAGTTGCACATCATAACAACAGTGACAAAATGTAATTATATTTACATGTGTAGCAAAATAATCAGCTGGTCTGAGTTTGTATTATTCTGTTTGGGCCAGCAATGAATTAATATAAGACAAAATTAAATATCTGGATTTATGTGAGTCCATTAGAACCACAACCTCGAGGTTCGCCATTGCGGAAGTTGCTGCAAACATCAGCAGAGTTGACCACAGTGCTGCATGCTCAACCACAATAGTTAGCAGATCCATAATGAAGAGACTCACCACTGGGGTAGAATTAAACCACACAAGAACCGCTTAGAGTCCGACTTTCCAGTGTAAACGTGTCTAAAGTTACCGTCGGTTATTATAAAAATGGTGTATATATCAAATATGACTGGCGAGTCTGAGAGCTGAGCAAGGGAGCCGTGAGGAAGGCCTGCTCTATGAGGCAAAAACCTGAAAACTGCAGCTCTGAGGAGGAGCTGTGCCTGGAAGGCGGTGCTTTGCCCATTTAGGCTTTTTGCACAGCTTAATGGTTGCCACTGGACATTAAAGATTTCTAAAACATGCATGAAAGAATCAAGGCAAAGCTCCTTGCGTGTATATTTTTTATGAGACAATAACATCATAACATGATGTAAAGCTCCAAAAACTCCATTTTACATAATACTTTAATATCTGGAATCTGTTTTGTGAATACATTGGCATTGTCAGTTCAATCCAAGAAAACCTGCTTGTGAAAATAAACCATATGTTAACTGCGCTCCCAGAAATATTAACAATTTAGAAACACACGAAACAGTAGATGACATGCAGCGATGGAATTGACAACCAGCAGCTGAGTTTAATGGCCTTCACACAAGACACTGCGTGATGTCGGTGACAGATTGCAAATGCTAAAGATGCTTCATTTGATCCCTGTTCCTTAACAATGAAAGTCAATACATTAACAGTGCGCTTCTGACTTCCCTCTATTCTTCTCTCTGCATTGGCCTTATCTCGTCTCACTCCACAGTTTTTTCCTCCTATCAGGCAAACATACGTGCACACAGGCGGTCTGGTCACTGCATCAATAAAATCAAAGACAAAATGAAATGTTAAAAACAGAGAGAATGGAAGAGTGAGGTTGGATGTGGTGTGACGGCAGAGCCTCAGATGTTGCCATGGAGCTATAGAAGAGCAATAATGTGGGTTTCGTTATTCAGTCCACTTTTAGCTTTCAGTTTTTCTTATTTTGTTTGTGGTGTATTTTTATGACTAAGGCTTTGTGTTGTTTGTGTTTTTGTCTGTTATGTTTTATTATTTTCCCACAAACTAACAAAAACCAAAGCAGTCTTAGAACATGAACAAAACTAACCTCAGGTTTACATGATGTGTGTACAGTTTAAAGACATATAATTTGAAATTGCTTCTCTTGGATGTACACAGCCATATGTAAATATTTATTGCCTGTGTTCATTAGCTTCCTAAGAGGTAATAAAGTAGTGTATACAAAAGGCAGCTTTTATATTATGTTTTTATTTAAGAAAGGGATAAGAGTTATATATTGAAATAAACGCCCAATGTGAAACATTAATTGCTTCTGTTGTTAAATCATGAATCAACTGTGATTAACCAAATATTTAGAGTTTAACATCATTAGCCACCCCTGGGCCATATTAGCTCCAAAAATAAGCTCACTTAAATCAAATCTGTTTGGCAGATCTAAAAAGAAATACATTATACCTAGGTTATTATTAAAGTTTATTTGCTAGGGACAGACACACATTGACATAGACAAACTGAATAAAACAGCAGTCCCATGTTTGCATCATGGTGCAATAGCAACAGCTAATTTGCAGCACTTGTCCCTAGTTAAAAATAAATTTCATGAAAGTACCAAAATTACTCACAACAGTTTATCCGCAAGTGACCCATGAGGTTACAACAAACCCCACAGCTTTAAAAGCACTGATGGCCTGAGCAAAGTTCAATGTTCAGCTTCAACAAAAGGAGAGAGCTGAGCTGGTTTCTTCTGGTTTCCCCAGTTTCCTCACACAATCCAAAAACTTTACTAATAGGTTGATTTGTTGCCATAAGTGTGTGTGTGTGTGTGTGTGTGTGTGTGTGTGTGTGTGTGTGTGTGTGTGTGTGTGTGTGTGTGTGTGTGTGTGGGNGTGTGTGTGTGTGTGTGTGTGTGTGTGTGTGTGTGTGTGTGTGTGTGTGTGTGTGTGTGTGTGTGTGTGTGTGTGTGGGTGTGTGTGTGTGTGTGCGTGTGTGTGTGTGTGCATGGCTGTTTTTCCAGTCTGTCTGTATGTTGTCCTGTGATGAAATGGCAACCTGCCCAGAGTGTAAACCGTCAATGACCATTAAAGATGGACACCATCCCCCTACAGCCCTGCAAATCTAAGCTGGCATGGACAATACGTGAACACATCTTTGTCCAATGCAAAGACCTTTTATGATCTGAAACATCTAAATAAGACAAAAATATGTAAGGAGGAAAAAACTTTTCAACAGCACCACACATATAGAGGATAGCTGGGTGGTTCCTGTTTGACCGAGCCCATTTCAGCCTGCACACAAACACAAACCCAAGCAGTCTCTAGAGTGCGCTGGACAAAATCTAAAGTCAACCATGAATACAGAGGATGACAGGCCAATTATCAGATGCACTCTCTGTTGTGCATCTTCTCCTCTAACAGGAAGCAGATGTGAGAATCCTGTCACTTTCACTAAAGTTGCTGCAGTGACAGGGACCGACAACAAAAGGCGCAGCTTTCACTAGGAATTGAGATGGACAGAGTCATAAACCCAGTATTGTCACGCAGCTTTATCTTGTAAGTTGTCACTTTTCAAGCTTCAGGGGATCCAAAAGTGTAAAAGTGTGAGGATATTTGTCAGGAACTTTTGACTTTTCAATTTTGGGGTTTAAATGTCTGACATTAATTTCACAACTTTTCCATTTTAACAGGAAAGGTCCTAAAATGACTGAATGAGTCCTAACAAAGAGCTTGTGTTTGCTTTGCAGGTGAACGTAGTGCCAGCTTGCGTCAGAGCCTTGACCCAGATGCTCTACTGTCCGTACTGCCGCGGCATGCCTGGGCTGAAGCCCTGTCGCAATTACTGTTACAACATTATGAGGGGCTGTCTCGCAAACCAGGCAGATCTGGACGCTGAATGGAACCTATTCATCGGTAAGATTCAAATTAATTGCACATCTGCCCGTTTCTTCCTTTTCCAGTTGTCTGTTTCTTTGTTAATTTAAGCTTTTATTTCAACATGTGCATATTTATGTCCACGTACTGTAGTCATGGAGGGAATCGGGAGGATGTGCTCTGTTCAATTTAGCTTTAGAGGATTTGCAGAGACAAAACTGAAATCTTATTTGTGCAAACATTTCCTTTTTCTTTTTTTCTGTCTGAAATGTTGTTTGCTATTGCTGGAACCCTGGCATGGTGTTTAAAGCTTTGGTCCCTGCTGCTTGGGATTGATAAAGGAGAGCAGATCCTAGGAAAACACATTTTCTATAGCATTTCCAGCTGAGCTTGGTGAGTAATATAGCACTTCACTTTAGCTGTAAGTAGCTGGCTGCTGTAAGCTCTCCCGTTAAATGGATACCAGGGATGCACATAGAGTGCTCCCTCTGGATCCTTTGTAGACCAGTGCTTTATTTGTTATGTACCCGAATCTCATCCTCCCACCCACACTGACGCTTTTCTTTTTTTTTTTTTTTAATGGGACGACGTTTTTTAAGACACATCCCCGAAGACTGTCAAGTGAAGTGCACTTCTAAGCTGTTGGCTGTTTTGTGACAGGGCCTGTCATTTGAAAAGTCGTCAGATGACTTACCGTTTGTTCTCCTCGATGGCAAATCTGAAGTCTCAGATCAACACGGGTCCTTGTGCACTGAATGAGATGTCTCACAGCTTTATGACATGTGTTAAAAAGTTTGTGTCTTGTTGGGTGTTGAAGAAGCAAATCAACTGCAGCAAAGGGAGAATGTGCCTGACAGTAATGGAAAAGCTGTTGTTGCAATTGACTGAAAAAAAAAAAAAAAACTAGTGTTGCCATTATACAGAATTAGAATTAGCTTTATTCACCAATATAAATTTAAATATAAATTAGAGAAAAATATGTTTTTATTTTGAATATTTTTAAAGCATGCTTTTACCATTTAAGCTGTCAAAAGGATCACTTTAAAAATACTTACTTTTTCCAATAAAAACCAAAATTTTGTTTCAGTTGACGTTTTTTATTCATTATCAGTTGCTGGAGAAATTTGATTTGCTTGCCGCTTGGCTCAAAAGGATTATTGATTTCCCTTTTTACCAACAACCTCCAAACGCATCACAGGTCAGCCCTCCTCACTGAACCACATCTTTGCATTATAGAAATCTATGGATTGAGCTCGTACACTGTCATTGTCATCTCATAAATCATCAAATATTGGAAAATATTTCTTAGGGTACTAAGCTTTTAATTTTCTTATGAACCCCTGTTATCATTTACCAAAGGACTTTGCTCGTGGTTAAATGTCAATATTAATAACGGCAAACCGGAGAATGATTTTTTTTTTCATTTGACTGAAAGTCAACACGAGAAATGCAATGTATATTAAGCTCTTTAAATCCAATGGTGACACCTGCATATATAACTTTAAAAGTTTAAACCAAACTGTTTTTTTACACAACATAAAAGATACATTAATACGATGTCAACATTTTATTTATCAATCTAGTGATGAATAAATTCATTTTATTGTTCATTATAATTGAAGAAATTCCACATATCTATTGTTTGTTTGTGTTTTAGTGTAGGTTTTGACCTTAAAGCATAGGGACCATTAGTTTTGTCACAACAAATTGAAGGTCTTTCTTTGCACCTAATTCTGAACAATAACTATATAAACTGAGCTTGAAGTGCAACTAGACACTGTCACATCAAAATGACTGACACAAATCTTCCTGGTGCCCAGAGACACCTGAAAGATTTACAGCAGACATACAATTTAGAGTAAGAATGTCATTGTTTGCCTTGTACTTTTGCCTAAACTGTGAGCTCTATGATTGTTTTTTTTTCCAATTCAATTACTTTTTATTTGTACTCAGATGTTTTTATTCTTTTTATTGAGAACTCCATGTTTTGCACTTTAGGTACATTTTAAACCTGAAAATATTTGGCCATTGTTTAGTGTAATATATTAAATTTTGACAGTTCAATGGAAAAAAAAACACATTTATGAGATTATGTTTTGTAAAGTTCTTCAAATTATCTGATGGGTATTTAATAGTTTTTATAATAAAAAAGAAAAACGGGTCAATATCTTGCTCCTTCAGAGTTTCTCGACAGTCTACATACGCTAAATAGACTTTAGAAAGCTGTAATGCTTCAATGTTCTAACATCACTTCATAAAACATTTAGGGTTTTGTCCTTTATTTCTAAAGATCTGTCTGACCTGTCTAAAAAAAAAGAAAACACCGCTCTTTACATGTTTTCTCTGTAGTTCAAATTAATTGGACATGAGCAAAGCTTGCAAAACATATTTGAAGAGCTGTTCTACTCTATATAATAAACTATTTGCTTTGAACATTGTAATAATTGGTGATATAGCAATATGCTGTGTTTTACTCACATGTGCCCCACTGAAATGGACAAGCACTAAGAAACGTTTGGACTGGGGCCAGATTGATTTGCCTTTCAGTCTGTGCACTACCTAAATCTGAACACTGAAAATTGCTGCTCTATACACAGCCATCTAAAAAGTGAATAATAAATGTAGAGAGGAACCTAATGTTGAAATAAACATGCATTAAGTACGCTGGCATGTGATAGAACTAAAATCCTTTTGTTGATCGAAGCTACATCAGTTCTACTGCCACTGAAATCTTAAAACATAAATCCAACGGAAGGGACAAAAGTGAGCTGTGCACAAAACTGACAGAGAACAGGCTGGTATAACGGGATATCAGCTGAATCTGACAGAGAATGAAGAAAACAGTGAAGTCAATTTATACCAAGAGAGGTGATTTGGCAGGTGAGAGCAGAAGGTGATGTGACAATCTAGAGTCGAGGTGGATAAGTAAAGATTTTCACACTTTTTTTAAGGTTTCTGGGTGTGGAGATAGATTCTGCTATTGTTGTTCTTGGTTGTTAGTAACAAACATGATCTTGTTGGAAATATACTTAAATGTCAGAGTTGTATCTTTGCTGATGAAAACTAAGAAAATGACTTATGCTGCTGGCTGTCATACACATTTATTTATATATTTTTTTATTTATTTTTTGTTACTCAGAATTAAGAACACAATGATTAGGAAGACAAACTTGTCCACCTTATCTCAATGTTATACTTAACAATTTAGCTAATATATAGCTAACTATATATCAAACCATATAGAAATTAAGGCGTCTTCTCTTGAGTTTAATTGGCTATTTGTAATCATGGTTATCAAGAGAGACCAACATAATTATTAGTTGTTTATCTTAGAAAGCCAAAACGTTGACGGAATAAATATTACATCGTCCCTGTTTCTTTTTTTCTTCAGTATTACTGTATTCAGTTGCTTATGTTTAAAGCTTGAAAATCATTTTGTGTATGTAATTCAACAGTATTTGTTGATCTTTGTTTGCCACAATGCACTGAGATTGTATTGGAATTAGAATTAGTAGACACAACAGGGGCTTTACTGCTGCAACTACTATGTCTGCTATTTACATTTACATCCACTGAAAGAGAAAGACATTTAATAAAATAGAGTGTAGAACATACAGCAGCTAAAGACACTCAGCTGTTTGAAACACATTTTATTTCTTGCTAGAAACAATGACAAACATGCATAGTGGAATGTTGGAAATTTGTTGAAATCAGTGCAGGAGTTGGAGTAGGACAATGTTAGTTGACACAGCTTCTGTCTGCTTTTGTTTCATTTAGTTATATAGCATATTCTAGCATATCCCCATGTTTGTTGCCAATGAGTGCCCTACTCAATTTAACTCTGTCAATGTAATTAATCCTAATCAAATCAAACTCCCATATAGTTAGTGCTACATTATACTGATTTGCACCAGTAAAACACTCCCTTGATTGTGTTGCAAATCTACGAGCGTAGATCACCATAGCTGCATAATTTAATTATATTCTTCTATACTATTTTAAAAATAATCATACAAAACACAATTCCTTTGGCAGAATCAACACTGATTACATTAAGCTTGTGGGCTGCAATCTAATGCTTATTTATTTGCCCACACATAATAATGTTTGGTCTAAAAACAAAGAACTAATTACATTTGTGCAACAGTAGTATTTTGAACTCCTGGCAAGAGGGGAATAAATAATGCACTATAGATACTAATGTATCAATCACAGGCATAACATTGTATATCTAGTTTTATTTGTGAATGTCTTTGCTGAACAGTGCACCATCAGTGTTCAATAACAAAAAGAAGAGTTGGACGAAACCCCTGTTTTTATACCTCTTGGCTTTGTAAAATAACTGAAACTGTAATCGTTAATGCTATTAACCCTTTGTCTGTTCTCTATTAACTTGAAATGCAGGCTGTAAGTACTGTAAAGGGGACAGGAAAAAAAAACAAATTCTTCTAACAAAATGTAACAAGCTGACTTACTAATGGCTTACTTTGAATTAAATTGCTGCATAATGATTGGCAGAGGCACTCTTGAGTAACACAAGGTAAGCTTTTTTCAGAGGAATTAGGAAAGCGCTTGTCTCGGCTAATGCCGCCTGCGTCAGTTAAAAGTCATTTATATGGGCTGGCACAAACAGCCAATCCCAGTATGCTTTGCATACCTATAGAAAGTAAAGGAAATATATATGTCTTATTTTTTACATTATGAAAATAATCCATTAATATATTTTCAAGCCTGCATCGATAGAAACATTTACAATATGATTTGTTTTTACATTTGCACGAGTGAATTGATTCATTTTTTTCTCCATGTGAGACATTATTTTAAGGATTTATTCATTTTTATTTTCTCAAAATAAGAACTGTTCTCTCCCAGTGTTCTGTGTGTGTGTTGAGTTCTTCCTCTGTAGTGCATTATGTCTGTGTTTCTACCTTCAGTTTAGTCAGCCTCCAATCACTGGCTGGCTTTGTTAGCGCTACTACATCAAAACATCTATGGCAGATGGATTGTCTGGTTGCCATCCAAGAAGCTGGGGGATGAATGTTTTTTTTAATGTTTTAGGCCAAAGTGTTCTAAGTATGTAAGTACTTAAAATTGAAAAATGATAAGTTGGAAATTGCTAAGTTTTATTATGAACCTCAGCAGAAGAACGCAGGAGACCTGCAGAGATGTTTTATTTCCAGACATTGCATACAAGGCCAGAATTAATCTTATTATGTCCTTGTTTAATCATATTTAATTGTGTAGGCAATTTAATGTTGCAGTCTGTTGTACTTCACGTCATCTACAGTTAATGGAGAAAAAAAAACATTATTATTGGCCTACTGCAGTCCTATTTATTTGTCAGAGGTGTTGAATTTACATTGTCTATTGTATAGCTCATTTGAGTTTGAATCGGATGAATAAATTGTTTTATGCCGACTCCAAACAAGGATATAAATGAATGAAAACAGTTGGTTAGATTAGCCAGCTTCTGGCTCGGTGAAAAATTCAAGTATTTAGAGATAGTAGTTTCTGACACAAAACTCAAATTTATCACAGATTTTGAGCTTTGAGATAATGGAAATAAATTCTGGTTGTACTGCTGAGATCGCAGCCATTTTCTCCTATAAGCTTAGACCTACAAGGTCAGCCATAAGATTCGGTTGGTCGATGTCACTTTGACACACTGCTTGTCTTTTTTGTTGTTGTTTTTTTCAAGGATTTACAATGCATCAAATACTCTCTATCATTACTAGAGCGAAGCCTAATGTTGCTCTAACACCAAATGTAGTCTTTGCTGTGCTGGGGTGAAACGCAGAGTGAACTCTCACAAATAACATCCGAGTTTGTTACTGGTTGCAGGGAGACTGAAAAGATACAGAGGAAGTAGCTTGAGTTCCCCAGCTGCAGAGCTGAATGCAGAATGTCTCTGTCAAGCAATTCCTTAAAAGCCCTGGCAGCCGGTTTGCCGATAAGGATGGGAAATGGGAGCTGCTAAAAGTCGTTGGTTTTTTAATGTCATGGGTTTGGAGAATTCAGGTTTGTTTTGGTCTAGTTCAGGTCCTGAAACTGTACTCTATACTTTAAGCTGAGAAGGCATCGATTTGGCAGTCTGTTAGTATTTTGGTGGGAATTGCTTGAAAATTCCTAAAAAATACAACTTCCCTAGGCTCGGAGGATTTTGGATTGTTTCTTCAAAGACAGTGAGAGCCAGTCTCCTGAACTTTACCTCTTGTTAATAAAAGAAAAACTAAACCTGGTCATCTATCTATTCTAGAGTGTTTGTTCAATCTACAGCTGTAAATCTACCTGGTTTGTTTTATCAAAAGTTAGACTGAACACATCTAAAATCCAAAAATGAATGAGTGTGGCTACTTGATTTTAGGATTGAGCATGCATCTTTGGATAGATTAAGACATTTAGTGTTGGTAGTGTTGAACGTTACGGCGGCGTGTGTATGCACAGGAATTCAATAAAACAGGCTGATACACAGCTAAAAAAATAGCCTATGGGAAAAAACAAACAAAAATAAAACAACAACTGACAGAAAATTTGAATATTGCTAATTACAGCTACAAAAATCATAATGTGCAGTGGACATGAGGAGAACTGTGGATAGAAAGGTTCAGAGAAAAGGAAAATCAAGTTAAATGGAATAATCTCATTGTTATTCTAAAACCGTCAGCAGCAGCAAGACATACTGTACCTAATGTTCATGGGGACATTAAATAAATGTCACAGAACTTTTATTTTGTAAAGTTAGCATTTATACTTCCTGAACTTTTCTTTTCTAACTTTTTTATTTTAGGCTCCTTCTATTTCATGTTGTTATATTTTTTAAAGGAGGGGTGGGGTTTTCTCTGTGGATTGGGTCTAGCTAGAATGAAACACTTGGCAGAGTGAGTTCACATCTGTTCCACACAAATTAGTTCTCCATCCTTAATGACAACAAAAAACAAACAATATTTTGGCAACAATTTGCAAGAGTTATATGTGTGTAGAGTAATCTGTATACAGCTAATTGTTTACCTCTGTGTTAATCTTGCTAACTATATAATTACTTAATAATTAACTATATAACATCAGCTTTTTAGCAGAACAAGAAGGAGAACCCAGAAAAAGTCATAATATTCTGAGCAATGAAGCACAAATTATTTAGGTGGTGTTTCTTTTGCTCTTCCAAATACCCTGAATATCTGAATAAAAACTCCAATATACTTTAAAATATCAGGTTAAAAAAACAATTTTAAACTTGGTCTTCAAATTATCCATAATGGAAAGGGAGAGAAAATATGTGACTGATTTTAGGTAAATTTACTTTTCTCATCTACTGCTCTTTTTCTAAGCACATGGGTCAAAATCAGAATTAAATTTATGTTAGCATGCAATACAATTGTAGGAGCAGAAGCATTGCTGGTATTCCTTTTTTTTATTGAAGCAATTATATGCTATATATTTCAAAATCTTTGTTTTATAGTTTTATTTTAATGCCACAATTCTTGGAAACTTTTTTTTTATTTTAATTTTTTTATGCTGCCATACAAGAATCTTATATCACACCATACCTACTGCACACAAACACACAAACTCCCAAAAGTTTGTGTGCGATTCCCTCTGATTAGATGTGTCGAGGTGTTGTCACAGAGTTTTGCGCCGAGTTAAAATTATTCAAAGTTCAGCACAGTGTGCGCGCTCCTTATGTTCACCCTTGTGCTGTCTGCAGCTCAGTGCAGAACAAATCCAATATGCCATTGCACAACTCATACAAGGGAATAGATTTGGAAGCAGAGCACAGTATTCACCATATGCAGTGTTATAGCAGATTAAGAATAGATGAGGCTTTCCAACCAATTGACAAAGATGAGATGACATACCATCCCAATTACATACCAGCCCGTGACTGCTTACAAAATAACACAAAAACAAATGGACACATGCACAGCAACAATATATAAATTGTAATACTAATATTTAAAGCTGCAGCCTTTATAAGCATTGACAAAGCAGAAGTTAGGACTGTGCCTGAGTTGTCCTTAAGCATGACATCTCTGCATCACTGAAGCAGTAAAAAACCTTTGGCTTACCTTATATATAGAGCTATTCTTGAAAAGAAGAGTGATTATAGCATCTGTGCCATATATTTAAAGGAACAGTCACTGTGGGGTATTTTACGCTATGTAAAGGTTACTGTAATGACTTCATGCCTTCCAGGCTGAATAAAAGACAATGCCAATGAACGGTGAAGGAAAACCTGAGAAAGGGTGTGAGCTACCTACTTGAAGTAGCATTGAGTGATTTCCGCCACCCCGACTTTGAGTGTGTGTGTGTGTGTGTGTGTGTGTCTGTGCGTGGGTGGGTGTTAAAATATTCAGGAGGGGAATTCATTCTTTGGCCACAGGATGATACCAGGCAATCATTCATCTGCCATCATGACAAATTTACCTAGTACTGCTTCATGACAGACACATCATTATCATTTTTCTTGTCAGCACCTTGTTAAAATGCCCTCAGAGAGACGCAGAGAGAGGACTCGTGCTGTTAGTCAAACGGTGCTCTAGTTTTTCAGGCTTACATCATGATCAACACTACTTTTGACAGGTAAATGGCATCAGAGTAACATTGTAATCTCAACCATGACTGGGCAAACATAATGGGAGATATTAACTAAATCCTTCACCAACTCTTCACTCAAACTACAACCTTTAAGTATGTGTAAAGTTGTTTTTTTAGAAGCCATAGAACAAATATCTCTCCTATAACAATATTACCCCCAAAAACCTAGTAATGGACGTTAACACTTAAGGTTTGTACTAAAAAATATTTTGCAGTTTTACAGGATTTTAAAAAAACGGCGTGCAATCTTACATTGCACCCTGAAGCAATGTTTGCCCCCAGAAAATGAGTTGAAATGTTTCCATTGTTCAGAATTTTCCTGCCCTAATGGGAATATGCAGAATGTGGACAAACTTTGCCTTTGAGGAGCTCAGCCATGAAGTAGAAGCTCAGAGTAGAACCACTGCTCTTCAACTTTGAAATAATGACTTTGAGGCGGTGCAGGCCCTTTGGAAATCTTTTCAGCAAGTCTCATTTGGATGGACGGATCCTCTAGAAATATTTTGGATCTGGGTGTTTTTGAAATAATGAGAAAAATATGTAATACTTTTTACATCATAGACATCTGTGAAACTGAAAAAGGTACACCCCCACCTCTTAGTAATTTTATTTTCTTATCAAAAAATGATATTTGTTATGCTGTGAGAAAAAGAAAACAACAAATATTAACAGCAAACAACAGTTGTTTTGCATTGATAAAATTTGCTTAATTTAATTTCTATCTTCCTTTAATGTATTTACATTCTATTTACTGCACAGCACATCCAATATTCTGCCCATTAAAGTATTTTTAGAAAGCATGTCAACACTTCCACAGCATCTTCTCTGTCACCTTGGTGTCCGGGATTAAAAAGTTTTCTTTTCTTCTGCCTTTTTGTGTTTAAAACAAACAGATGCAATGTGCATAATGCCAGAAAATAAAACACAAGTGAAATGTCATCCAAGGTTTTTGTTTAAGCGAGGCATGTCTACCTTGGTGTAAAAATGTAGAATTCAGGTGTTAGCTATTACTCCTCAGCAGAACAAAAATGTGACGTCTGAGTGTGCGAGCTTGTTGGAGTTTGCCTTTCGTGAAAGGCTGGTCTCATTAAACCAGCTTTTATGATTTCTTCTCCAATGTATCCACTCCCGTTCCTGTCTTTGCCAAATCAATCAATAAATAAATAAAAAATAGATAAATCTATGTGTCTAAAGACAAAATCACAGATAGTTTTTTTATCAGCAATAACCATGTGTCAACCTATCACATTAAATCATCCTGTAAGTTGATAAAATGTAAGATTTTGTCATTTTAAAACCCGATTCACTGATGTTACACGGCTTTCAGGGCTTGTGCGTATTTTCGCCAAAGGCTTCATGTTGCCCTCTGTGAACAAATTATTTCAGCTAATTAAGATTTAGGCTTGTGGTGACCTCTGTAGAGTCTTTTGACACCACAGTGTAAATGATCCTCATTGATTTTATTTACTCATTTCTTTTTAATTGGGCGGATTGAGTTCTTGTGTAACCGAAGCTCACCACAATTCCCCAGCCCATGAGTATTTTCACCCTCGCAGAACTGATACCACTGAGATTAAACGGATCAACACCTTGTCAGTTGTTTTGTTAAATGACAGACAGATCTCGTCAGAAACCTTTTTCACATTCATCTTTGCGTAGCCCTAGAGATGCCCAGTGTCCTAGTTGTTGGCTTCTCTCCGGCATACAAAGCATTTTTACTATTTAATGTCTCTTAACATTCACCTGTTTTAACTTAACTGAGATCTTTAGTGGTTTATGATTTGCTGCAATGTGAAGTACTGCATCTCATTGTTTAACCATGTGCGTTTAATATGAACCCCGACATTCAAATTGACTAACCACTATATATGATGGTCTCTGTGGCAGACATGTCAGGAACAAACAGCCTTGTAAGTAGGTTTTTGACTGTCAGTGATATAAATACTGGATGAGTTAGTCAAGTGGAAGTGATCTCCATTTCTTAGGCATCATCAAGAATGAATATCATATTCTTCTTAATCATCCTGGCTGTGCAAAATCAGAAATAAATAAATAAATCAATCAAAAATGTTGCAAAAATATCAAGTAGAAATTTTCTCAGTGGTCTTCATGATTTCTCTGATGATTATTTGTATTTCTTTTTTCTTTATTTGAGTCATACTCAAATCTATCTTTATAGATTTTTGGTTAGATTTTTTTTTCATGTAGAAAGTTTTTTTTTACATGTGACAAGGACCTTCTCATTAATGTATATTTCACTAATGTGTCAAGATATATTATAGTTGCACTAAAACAGAATTAGTATTGCATACTTATTGTGTTATGTTACAAATAATAAAATACCATATTTTCCAGTCCTCACTATAAGACGCACCCACAATTTATTTATTTTTTTAAATCCTGGAAATGTACATATATAAGCCGCACCAGGCTGTTCTAAATGAAAATTATCGCTCTCTTCTTTCATTTCCAATTGTGGCTTCCAATGATTCACTTCCTGCCAAAGAGCCTCCTGGTGGTTGAAGAAAAATCCATGGAGGGTTCAAAACATGAGAAAAAAGTAGCGGATTATAGTCCGATAAATACGGTATATGTTTTCTTCTTTGGTGTATGAACTAAAACATTTCAAGCCCCATTGTGATAAGATCAACAAAATGCCCCCATCTTTCAAAGTTTAAATTCTAAGGGGAAGTGATGTTTGTTTCTCAGCAACCAAAAAATATCCCAATCTGGCCGCTTTGTGTTTAGAATATTTAAAATGACTACTGCTGTATTATTGCCTAAGTAAACCCACCTATTCCAAGTTACCGCTTATAAGTGTGTTGGTTACATTTTGTAATCGGTCCTGGCCCACTAAAAGACTGTTTGGGATGACTACAGACTTCCAAGGGCAGCCTAAGTGCTTTATTGCAACACCTGCACATGCTGAGAGGGACGATAATAGCCTCAGCCAGAAGATAGTGTAGATAAAGTAAGCAATTGGTAAAATCATTAGCAGATGAAGAAAAAGAAACACAAAGTTTGCTTTAAGAAAATATAGGGTTTTTTTGTAGTTTTTTTTGTTTGTTTTTATCTGGTGTGTGTAATTTATCATTCAGATAAAAAAAACAACCGAGAAGTACACTGATGTCCTGGTGACTAATCAGATTATTTTCTTCTTTTATAGTGTATTTTCTTGTTCTTCTCTTTACAGTAAACTTTACATAAGTCAGTGCATTTTCCCACTTAATGGGCCGAAATTGAAATAGTACATCATTAAGAGCAGCTGTTGTTCAGCTGAGCTAAAAGTGCTATGTGCAAAAAGTGCATGTGTGTTTTTAAGTGTCATCCAGCTTGTATACATGGCGAGACATGTCAAGATTTTTGTTTTTCCCTCTCCTGATAGTTTGTACGTCATAAAATCTTTCACACACTTATGACAAACTTCTGAATATCACAAACTTCTTTTTGAAGACTTGTTCTCTTAATATGTGGATACATACTATTTAGAAAAAAATACAATTAGCTTGCACTGCATTGACTAATATATCCAGTTCATTGAAAACAGTAACAGACAATTTCTACCAGGTGTCCAACTTGCAACTAGAACATTGCCAAGTTGTTGATGTTAGTCTTGGATTCCACTTCTGACTTTAGAGATAAATACAGTGCTGATTGTTCCTCTGTTCAGTGCCATTTGATTTTAATGAGGTTTCTCAAACTATTTTCTACAGCACTTCCCTTTGAGTTTTATCTATTGAGGCAAAGATCAATGTTCTTGACCTGCTCTTCAGTGTTTCACGTCATTGGTTTTATGTAAACTCCAATTTGATTCTGATGTATTTTGTAAATATGTTACTAAAAGTAAAAGGAAATGCAAGCACTACCGGTAATTTTGAACCACATCTCAACCACCTTGAGACTAGAAAATTGACAAGCACAGGAAAAAGATAGTCAAGCAGAGAATACTTCATGTGCACCAGCACACCCTGTTCTTCATATGCATTAAAGTAATTCTGACATATACATCTAAAATTCAGCAGAAGTGTAAAGAAAAATCCAATAGAAAAGTCTTCATTACTGCTGCAGCTATACTTGAGAGTGTGAGAAAGACTCCCCAAAGACGGATATGTTGGCAGGATAAGGAGTCTTGGGCTATTGATTCACCTCTTGCAGCTGCACACTACAAAAGGTATTAATATATTACTGGAAACTTGATGTCTCTTAGCATAATAGCTTTGGCAGTTCAAGAGAGAATTGTTTAAGCGGCAGTGAAATATTCAGGTTAGTGAAATATCAGCATGTACTTGATTTTCATGAATCTCTTGAGAAATGATTGAAGAATGCTGAAGGAAGGAGATATTAATCTTGTAAAAATGGCAACTTTTTATAGGTACTATATCTAAATAAAAAAAAATACTTTTATGTGTGAGTGCAGTAATTTACACTGAAGAATTTTTGTTATTTTGATTTATCTGTAACAGCTGCATGGAACTAATAAAATCATACTTTCTTCTCTGCTTCCAAAGGATTTTTAACAATTTGGCATTTGATTGCTTCTATTTTGATGTGATCATCTCACTCATTTCTGCTAATGGCACCCAAGTGCAAAATTTGGGCCACCAACTGTTTATCTCAAGGCAATCTTTTTGTAATTTCTTGTAAAGCCAGACTCCACAGTAGCAATGTGGGTACATGTTGGCTTTCATCCAACTGCAGAAGTAGAGTCCAACAACTTGGAGGAGGCAGAATTGGCTCCAGCATCCCGTCCAATTCTGCAAACTTGGAACGACATCTCTAACCAAAGCTGCAAGGGGTTATTCATGCCATATCTACTCAGCAAAATTTGTCAACTATGCTCTAAAAAATGTGCAGAGAATTTTATTTCTCACAAAATAATTTATTGTGAGTTTTATACTATTATTATGGAGAGTTATTAATTTCTAATATTTGTGACAGTCAGACTAACCCCCAACTTAGACTAATTTGGAGATTTCTCATAATGTTGTGTTGCGACTGTGCATTGCATCATCTTTTATCTATGCGTTTATTTCTGCCTGTTTTTCCATGTTTTGAGTCCTTGAAAGAAGGTCAGCGGGCTTTGTGGTCTGTGGAGACAAAAATTAATCCATGGCTTTATCCCTGTTAGTCTCTCAGGAACATTCATGCAGCATAGCATGCTTTAAAATCAACAGCTGGTTTCTCTGTTCTTTGTTGTTTGTTTAGTGGTATATATCTCTTTTTTACCGCTAAACTTGGAAATATATATATATATATATATGTATATATATGTAAAACAGTTTTTATTTCAAACATATCGGAATCCTAAGTTGCTGCTCAAAGTGTTTATTTCCTATGAGTATGATTGACAGAAGAGAAGAAATAAAAAGTGGCAGCATGGCAGAATACATATCAAAGAGCCTTACTGTACATCAGATGATATAATCACTGAGCAGGGAGTTTTCTGTGTTTTTTCCTCTGTGCTTGTCAAAATAGCAAACAAACAGACATGGTACATACATCCCAGCAGGTACAGTGGCTCAGTGTCTTTACGTGTTTACACTTAAACAAAAGTGTAAAAGTTCCTTTTGCTGTTTCTAACAGTGGTCATATTTTATAATCGTATAATTTCATTGTGGAAAGGTACATTTAATTTTAATAATTCAATTTAAATTGTGACGCTCTTCATACATATAAGGCAGTAACTAACCTATATCTCTGCTGTGGTGTTGATGGAGCCCTGTTTGTTTCAGTTTTTCTATGCTCCTTCACCCTGACGTTGCTTCCTTGGGGGGCGATTCATGTTCTTGCATCCACCTGAATAATGTGTAGTTGTGCCACTGCATAAACGTCTGTTGATGTGTTACTTGTCTGGATTAACTCTTATTTCTTGTTGATGTGGTGTTTAAGTTCTTTATTTTTCCCTAAGGTGTTTTTAAAGTACAGCTTTACTCTGTGAAACTTTTAACTGAGCTGAACTATTGACAAGGCGTTTTAAACAGTATTATTCTTAGTGTTGTATGAACTCACTGATCTATGTGAATCCGACAAGATTTTTTTTTTCTGGAGTTGCTGTTGCATACTGCCTGAAGCACTTTTTAATATATTAAGTATCTGATTGTGTTATGTAGTTTAAGCATTGCAAAAAATGTAAGTAAGTTAGTAAATGCAACTCATTTCTCAATTTCAAGAAATTAAAACTGCAGATTTATGATTGTTTTTATCTTTAGAGAAAAACAATCTAATTCTCCCACTTTTTTATAGCACTTAACATTTGTCATGATGAATTTGTGCCTGTTTGAAACACAGCACAGCTGACTTTGAGGTACAGATTTATGCCTGGCAATTTGTGAAAAGCAGCATTAACTTCTCTTGTTGAACAAAGTGTTTTTATGGAGACTGTTCCCCCGTTTGCTCTGACAGATGGTGAAAGTTATTCTTTCTATTTTCATCAACTCTACATTATTGTCCAGACTTATATTTATGGGTGCTGGGCAGCAATTTTTCTGCACTGTCGTCATCATTTAAAGCACAGATGAATTATCCCTCAGCTGCTGCAGATCAGCACCATAAGACTAACTGCCACAGTGCCCATCTGATAAATGATCACTGAAAAAACATACCAGAAGACAAATTCTCAACTGCTTCATTTAAACTTAACTATTACATGTGAAAATGACCTTCGCGTTCTGCCTTACCTTGAAAAAAAAGCCAACTTGTGGCACATGCCAGGGGTGCGGATTTGTCTATAAATCTTATAACCCGGTCCAACATGATGGATGTGATCACCCTTTAATACTGATTGGACCATTTCTAAATCAAATTAACATCTTTTAGCTCAACACTTCTGTTTTCCCTTCGACTCCAGAACAGTCATGAATAACCCGGTGCAATGGAGAGTTTGTACATGTATGTTTGACTTGTTTTCTTTTCCCTTAGGCCAGCCAGGTTTACTTCGATAACTTACATTACTGAAGCTGAAGGTGATGTCAGTGACAGTCAGCGAACCTGCAAAAAGATCATTAACACGGTCGTGTCAGTAAATAGATTATTTTAGTTGGGAGATGAAACTAGATGACCTAAAGTAAGTCCAAATAGAGCTCTCCTCTTCACTATCCGTCAAAACCTAATTTTATCCTTGTCATAGATCTTTAAAAAATAAAAAAAAAATAGCTTTTATATTCTTCACTGAGTACATGTCAGTGAAATATGAACTGAAGTTAAGCGGGGTCAAAACAAATTTTGTCCACAGACATTGTTGTCAGCATTTTAAAGGGCTATGTTGTTTTGCTCCAGTTAAAAGCTAGACAGCTCATTTGTTACAGGTGATTTTATGTACCTGCTCAGGATTAATATAGTTATGTTTGGCAAAAATATATTTTGTGATCTCTACTGTACTGCACATCACATCCAAAACACTGTGGTGTTTGTACATGAATAGAATAAAAGGAGCTGAATCCTTTTAGCATAACAAAATACAGAGTTTATGGAAGAACTTGTCGATTTAAAAAATTTGTATATAATTGGGATTGACCTTTGTTTTTTTAGTAGGTGAGCAGGAAAGTTGACATTTAATAAAATGAATAACTGTTCCTTGTCAGAGTTTGGCCTTTGAATCTATAGCTGTTGTAGAACGAGATGAGATCCAAATATGATGGTAGAGAGTTTGGTGTACTGAGCTACACAGAGATCTGATAGGTAACACTTTTGCTTCATAACAAATTGTCCTCTGGTTTGAATTGTGAAGAGAGCTCCTGTGTGGAGCTAGCAAGTTCTCTTTTGTTCAGACTGACTGCATGGGGTACCTCTTTCATGACAGAGATTTAAAGAATGACAAGGACCCTGAGTCAGATGAGATCCTAAAGGTAAGAAGAGCAGAGTGCTTGGGTTCAAGATCCATGCCGTATTTTTCAAATTCGGAGAAACAAAAACAGAATGGCTTCTCGAGCAACGAGATGCCCTGTTAGAGACATTATTTACAAAGGTAACTACATCAGAATGGGAAAATTGCTGTGGCTACTGGTGCAATCAAAGTCTTTGTACTTGTAAACCAGCTGTTTCCAATGTCTGTGAAAACACTTTCTGAATCCCAGTGTGGCTTCTGTCCATCTACGAGTTCAAGTGATATAATTTTTACAGCCTACCGACTCCAGGAAAAATGCCAAACACCATGACATTATCCCACCATTATAAATCTATCAAAGACCAACCTTTTTTTTCACATTCATCAGTGTGTCCTGAGATGTTGGTCCACATTGACATGATGGGATCACTCAGTTGATGGATTTGCCAAACGTCCATAATGCAATTCTGTTGTTTCACTAAATTTTAAAGGTGATCAATTGAATTAGGATTTAGTGACTGCATAGCAGTAGATGAAACAAGTTTGCGGTGATTAGTGCTTTGTGACATGGTGTATTATGTTTAATCAAGTCCAATTACAATAATCAACAAATGTCAATAGTCATTCTGTGATTATTCCTGTTAGATTTATAGTCATAATAGACAATGTGTAGAAGCTTGCTGTCAATACCAACAAAAAATCATCTAAACTTCATGTAAGTAACTTTTCTCCATTATTATCTAAATGCTGTGTGGTTATTGGCTTTTTAGTTGTTTTAGTACTATCCTGAAAAATTATTTTACTTAAAAATAAGTCTGAAATTGGACATATTGAAAGAAAATATTCAGTGGCTGCAAGCTCACTGTACTTCAGAGCGCAGAAAAAGTAGAAATTGTGTTAAAATTCTAGCTTAAAAGTGATGCTAAAAGCGATTCATAACTTGCCTTGACAATGATCAAAAGCTGTAATTTGTCATGCTAGATTTTTAATCATTGTCACATGAACACACAAGAAGGGGTGCAACCGGGGTGTGCTGTTGTGGCGCAGGGGTTAAGCACAACCCACATATGGAGGCCTCAGTCCCCAATGCAGCTCAATTCCCAGCCTTGGCAACCTTTGCTGCATGTCTTCCCCTTTCTCTCATTACCCACCCTCCTGTCAATTAACTATCAAATTAAGGCCACTAAAGCCAAAACAATCTTAAAAAAAAGGGGGGCACAAATCAATTCAAACAGTGGCACTGCCTCATAACCTGGCATTAATGGTCAGTTGATCAGTCACAAAAATAGATTACACCAACAAAAATCTAATGGTGCTTACATTTTTGTGCTTCATGCCATTGTAAGTTAAACAAACCATTCCTTATGTTTGTAACACTTACTTTGTCAGTTTGACATCACAGAATCTGTTGGACCTGTACCTGTCATTTTTGCTATATTGTTATTTGCTTCAAATTTATAAATTGAGAAGAAACGCTCTTTACCTGACAAACTGTGTAGTGTGGAAAGCTGAAAGGGTGCAGATTTTACAGTATGTATTAATTTATGTGATAATTATAAGAATTATTTGTCGCCAAAATACATTTTACTCCTAGTCTATGATGTGATGTATGCTTTTCTATGTTCATGTATGTGAAATTATATAAGGAACTATAAATCCTCCCTCATAGCCCTTCAAACAGGTGACTCATACGACACTGATGCAATCCATCAAATATTCATCAAGATATATGAAAAATTGGTTGTCAGAATTCCACTGAGAATATCATTTAGGTCTCTTGAGTTCTTAATGGACAGAGGACCAGATTACTGAAAATGTTTCCTCTACACTCTGAATGTCATGACAGCTTTTGTACCAAAAGCATCAGGGACGTACACTGCTAAACACGGGCAGCTAAATACTTTGCAGGACTTGGGCTGGCCCCCTGTAGTGACCCTGTGTGAGCATCTAATAAAAATCTAACCAAGCATCAAGGTGCATTTGAGACCCAAAAGTAAACAAACATCACTTTTCAAAAGCACAGTCTCACCAAGTGAGTGGGTCCAGATTAGCCTTTATCCATCAGTACTCTTTTAAAAATCAAGCCTGACTCCGAGAAACAAACACACAGAGAAGCATGTGGCATGTGTGATTGGAAAACTACGTAGAACTTTTATTTATATTGCATTTTAAATTACAGCTTCACTGAGTGTTACTAAAAATATAACATGCTTGCTGTTTCTCAATGATAGTTTTCTTTTTGGCCATGAAGTTTTGGCTACTGCTGCCTTAACAAATACTATCAATCAATCAATTTATTATTTATTTATCGATTTATTATAGACACAAAAAGGACCATAGTAAAAAAAGGTAAGAAGCAAACAAAATAAGAATAAACATGACTTATTATTCACTGAATCACAAATAAATGATGACGACAATGATTCCATAATTTTGAAGAGAATGTCACAGCACTAAAAGCAGGATTTACTAAATTATATTATTGCGTGACACGGATAATCTATATATCTACATATGTTAATATTTTGTATAATTTACTTGTAATTCACATACACAATCCTATATTATTATATCCCAAATATCTGCTTGCCAGTTTACTATTAACCTTTATTCTGGTCATCATGTTTTGTTAAAATTAAATAAAATTGTTTTCTCCACAGCAGTAAAACTATGACACAGCTTAGCATGTTTCCACTTTGAAATGTCTACAGATCTACTTCATTATGAAAATCCCCTTGGGTGTAGCTGTGAAATACCTCAGAAGAAACCTTTACATTTTAAATATTTTAGTAACAGTATTTGCTTTATGGATTCTATTCTTCATTTTTTTTCCCCTTAAAATCTCTCTGAAGCATTTTGCTCTAGTGGTCTTTCATCTGAATTGACCTTTGCTCTCAATCACACATCCTTACTCCAGCTTCTGAGTTTAATATCCTTGCCTGTCAATTGCAACTGAGAAGAGAGCGACTTTGTTTCCTTGCTTTCATGACAGCTACTCTGAAAAGCTGGCCTAAGGGCAGGACCTCAACAAATTTTCTAAAGGCTGGCCAAGGCAGTCTTTGAGCTATTTTTACCAATCAATCCTTTATTTATTCAGTTAGTTAGTTCTACCTAACACATCCTTGTGATTCCATTTGTCAAATTTATAAAATGGATTAAACTTCTCTTGCTCCACTTAAAGTCAAGCCAGGAAAAGCCAAGCAGGACTTCCTAAGAAATACAACAAACAATGAAGCAGGAAACTGAAGCAATGACTCATCTAGACAAATAAGAAAACTTGAGAATAAAGAAGATGATTTCATAAAAACCATGAAACCATACTTACAGATGGTTAGATGAGGATAGAGCCACCCAGAACCTAAACTAAGCAATAATTGAAAGGTGTGAAGGAAAAGGTGCGCGATGTCAGGCCACATACATTAAGACCCACAACTAACCACTTGGTCAAATTAATTTTACTGTCACTCACAATATATTGATTCTATCCACTCCTTTTTCTGAAAGCAGCCGGAGATTTTAAAAAATTATGGATATGATTTGAACTGTCAGAACAGAACAAACAAAAGTGACAAGCAGGTAGCAATATACGCTTAACATAGCCAAAGATGATCTGTTTTGATCTATCACCAAGGAGATCTGTTGAGCAAAATTGCATTG
>CAEGAF010092346.1:0-17675 GCA_903067075.1 Micropoecilia bifurca | reverse complement strand
GATTTCTGACTTTAATCCCAGAATTCTGACTTTAAAGTCAGATTTTTTTTTTTCGGTGGCCCTAATCCTCTTCCGTAATTATATGATAAAATGTCTTGCCATAGTTGCTCCTCGAGCGAGCAGTGTGACGTCAGCTCATGTCTCAGCCTATGCTCGCGAGGACAGAAAGGATATGACTGCAGTTGATAGATGTGTTGTAGTGATGTAATTTTAGCCGTTTGTTGACTACGGATGGCTGTTTGTGCCAGGCTTTGCGGAGTCGGACAGTCCCGAAGGTGCCGGAGACGACAGAGGAACGACCAGCAGGACCAAGGGAGCGATTCTGACATGGACGAGGAAGAAGAGGAGAGGATCGTAGGCCAGCGGAGAAGCGACGCAGGTAGCTGTGGAGGCCCCGGGCGCGTCGCCGCCACCACCGCCACCGCCGCCGCCGCCGCGGCCGCCGCCACTGCAGAGCCAAGTGACGCTTGTAAATATGGAAGCGGTCATAACGCCAACGGAGGAGGCTCAAACACTGGACCTCCACACCCAGAGTCATTAATGGAATTACCTCCGGAGCTCTTGGTGGAAATATTCTCTTTACTTCCTGGAACAGTGTTACCAAATGTCGCACTGGTCTGCAAAAAATTCAGACAAATTCTCAACACGGAAACCATATGGAGAAGACGATGCGTGGAAGGTAATGATGATGTTGATCAGACCTAAAAACTGCCAACACGGTCCACTGAAACGTTCAATGACTGAATATTTCTTTATGAATCCTCCCAGCTATACAGCTTGCAACAAAAATATGCTGCCATGGAAATAAAAAACACAGAATATCAAGCAGCGCACAGTGACAACATTATTATTTAGACTGTCATAATAGTCTGCTGCTTTACAGGCACCTGCCAGCCATTCTCTGCGGTTGATGAGACCGCTGATTCAGGCCTGATCCTTTTTAGCATACATGTAATAACTTAAGACTGTTTGCTTAGGAACCACATGCCACTGACGCCAACAATAAACACATTGAAAAGCTGCTGATGTAATGTTAATGAGGTGAGGTATTGACTTTAAAATCTATATGTGGACTTTTAAGTGACAGATTAATGAGAGTTAATTGCTTTTCTTGTTAAATTAAAATATTGTTAAACACAGTAAAATCATCCACATTGCTGAATTTCACAGCACCCAGTGTTGTCACGTTTGTCTTTAGGAACTAGTGACTGAAAAACTCAAACTTAACTGCTCAACTTTTCAGTAATTTTCCATTTTCATAATAAAATGACAAAAAACTAAAATCACTAAGTTAGATTTGCACTCTTCTTACAATGTGATTTTTAAAATTCTTCACCTCCTCATGTTTATAAAAAGATAAACAATCACCATAATCTTATTTTTACATTTGCTTTTTGCACATGTGAACATGTTGCGCAACACTTTTTATGTGCACAGTGGAAGCAGTGCCTTCTACAGCCACTGTCCCAGTTTGTTCATTTAATTTAACTTCTAAAGGCACCTTATTCCATTTTTCTCTGCTATTTTATCTCAATTTCTTGTGTAAGTCTCGAGTTTTGCGCCACTTTTTGTGTGTGCTACAAACACAGATGAACAAGAACATCTAAAATGAACATGCATCTTAAATTTTTATGAGCTTGGACAAGGATAATTTTTGGAAAACATACCTTGTTTTGATAACCTTCCCCCTACCACTTACGGACAGTGACCTTGTGGAATGACTGCAGAATATACAAAAAGTTTTGTTTGTTTTTTGCAAGACATTGGTGTGTTTTAAATATTTTAAATAAACATTTAAAATATTAAGAAAAGGAAGAAATCTCCATATTTAACTTTTTGCTCATCTGTTTTGACCACAAAAATGGCCTGTATTTAATTTAAAATTTAAAATTCTAAAAGGAAAATCAAAATTATTTCTTATTTCTTGTGGTGGTTTCTGACGAGAACATTCAATTACCAAAAACATGCACAAACTTGCTATTCATTCTTCAGCCTTGTGTAACCTTTGTAGACCCATGATTAGTATTTTTGCCAGAAGACTATTCCAGGAAATTACTAAAAATAAAATCACACTTTACTTGCAGTGCAGTGGAGGGGCAGGGGGGGTATGAAAGCACCAGCATTTAGAGGCAAGCTGCCCAAATCATAGCAGAAATATTATTCCACAACAAGCAGGATTCACGGGCCTCCATGTGAGGTTGTTTGTCTTCTCTCGGGAATGGAGAGTAGCAATCAAGTTACAAGAAACCCAACTGTGCACCGAATGCAGTTTTCTGGTTGATCGCCGATTACCTATCTTTAAAAAGTCTGACCTGCTGATTCCTATGTGGTTGTTGCTGGTTTTTTTTATTCATTTTTGTAACATTTGTTATAAATGTTGCTAAGTATAGCAAGAAAGTCACTGAGTTGGCAACAGTGAAGAGACTATTGTTAACTGCAAACTGGCAGGCATGACATACCAATCAAACCTCTCTCACGGCAGAGAAACAGAGGAAGGTGGTTGATTTTTAGACATTTGCCAAGGTAGATGAGATCAGTGTGTAAGATTGGCTTCACATGTAAGTATTGGCAGATCACCAATCTCCCAAAATTAAGGAAAGCTCGGCCAATTTATCACCTCTAATGAAATCAATTAATAAAGTTACAAGTCTTTATGTTTGCTTTGTCATCTAAAAATGTTGAAGTATGCAGTTATATTTTTGAACACTGACAGCTTTTTGTCTGGTAACAGTAATAGGCTATTTTAACCTGTTTTATTTGGAGGAAACTTTACCTTTAGTTGCATCTCTTAAAAAATCCAAAGTTTGACATGCCTCAGTGTCCTTTTACCTTTTGAGTTTTAAACATTTTTTATGCGCAAACAAATTGGTCAAAACTGGAATTTGCACATCAAACCTTAAAGAAAACCAGAAACCAGTAAGATGCTATGTAGATTAAGATTTGTGTAAATGGCTATGTCTCAGTTGTGGCTCTCAGTTGTGGATTGATGGCATTAGAACCCTCCTTCTGTCTCTGATTGGTTGTATCTGACTGAATGGTGTATTTCTGCAGTTAGTACTGGGAGCACTGGGAAAAGGCAGAGGAGCTTGATTTTTTTTTTTTTTTTTTTCAAATTTTATTTGTCATGTATGATATTATTATGATGTAATGATAATTTTAACAAATATGTACAAAAAAATTATAAAAGTTTGAAAGCAAAAACAGTTTTTGCTTTATATTCTTTTAATTAAAATATCTCATGGTGCATTTTACCACTCATGGCCAATAATTTATACACATGATTACAACTGAAAATAATAATTTGTTTGCCATTGAGCTGACAGAGAGTTGGACATTATCCTGACTGACTCCTGATCTGTAACCTCAGAAGGTCTGTCTCCTTTGACTGCAATGGAAATGCTCTGTTCAGCTGAACACATTTTATAGTTGGAACATTTTCTGACATTATTTAGATTTGTTATAAACACTACTCTGTACACAAATTACATGCAGATAAGACCATATGTTAATGTCCATGTTTTATGCTAGTTTTGACCAAAATTGTACTTTTTGTCACACTAAGTCTAATATACCGTTTTTGTTTCAGAGTTCGGCATGAGGGAAGACCTGAGGAAGATGGAAGCGACTGGAGTATCTAGCCAAGATCTCTACGTCAAACGTCAGTTTCACAGCTAAATCCGTCATTATTTTATGTCTTTTCAAGCACCTCTTTCCTTCTCCTTAGTACAGTAACTGTTCAGACACAATAAGAGGAGAAAGCCTTACTTTTTCATAAAGTCATGTTTTTCTCCCTCAGTCTGTTCCTCACTTGTGTACTGGTAGAAATTATAAGCATATTTCCCTTTTGTTTTGTTTTTTTAAACGTCAGCTGTTTGCTCCTAAAATGAGCCGTTTTCCCTCCAGTAGTCAAATTCTGGACTGAACCCGCTTTGGTTCTGTTGCTGTTCTACACATACCTGTGTTGTGCCTGTGCAGGTGTCATCCCGCGAGTGAAGTCTGGGCGCTTTATGAAGCTCCTACCTGACTACGAGCACATGGACTATAGAGACGTGTACACACACTGTATGTGGGTTGCTGCATCATGACGGATTGTGTGTTTGGGTCTTCATAATGACGCGGCCTTTGAAGAAAAGCATTTGAAGCTGTACTTCCTGTGATAACAGTTCATTTGTCGTTTACTGAACTACCTGCTTGCTGCGAAAAGAGAAGGCAGCTAAGTTGGTGTGAAACGTGCTGTTTTGAAACTCAACTGTCTGGAACATAGAGTTCTGGTCTGAAGCTTAATCATTGATCTTGGGCTCTTAATGATTTATTTCAAAAAATGTCTCTATGTTGCAATGCAACACCAAAAAAACACTTCAATAAAAACCAAAACGTGCATGAAGTGGCCAAAATTATGCATACATGCAGACTCCAATATACACACACACACACACACACACACACACACACACACACACACACACACACACACACACACACACACACACACACCCTAAATTATCTGGTTTAAATATCCCTTAACACGTTGCAGATGGACTTCACACCTTTTGCAGCCATCATCAAGCTTCCTCAATGTTTAACCGCTCTTTTTGCCAGCCTTAGTGGAACTGGCGCACACCTGGCTCTCCGGTCTCTTTGTTTATTCCAAATCAAGTTCCGATGTGTTTTTTTTTATATCTGTCCTGTTGGTACACCTACCAAGTTCGAACCACCTGATTTGAACTGACTAAAAGAAAATAGGTTATAATGACTTAGTCGCGGTTCATTTTCTTGATTTGATTCATTTAGTCCAGGGAACAAACTTGCCAATATCTTAAAACTGCTGAAACATTAGTTTCACAGTCCACAGTGAGGCAGGTTTCACATCACTACAGAGTGAAAGGGTGATTACAAAAATGCTCCAAAATCAGCACCTTCAAGTTTCACTCAGATTTCCCTTTGCTCACAAAACAAGCCTGATGCCGTCTGGAGGAAACATCTATGATCAGTCAATATTAAGACTGAACTGTTTAACTTTACTGACCATTGTACTGACACTCAAGTCTGGTGGTGGAAGCATTTTGCTGTGGGGCTGTTGTGCTGTACAAAATGGACAGAATAATGAAGAATTAAGACTTCTTCCAAATTCTCTAACTTTACCTCAAGTCAGCTCGCTTTTACAAATCAGATCTGTTTCAAGAAGCAAAACAGTTTTAATAGGTGTGACCTCTGGTGTAAACAAGAGTGATCAAAAATCCAGCCACAATTATGCCAGAAGCTGAGCGAGGTACCATCTGCCATGTTGTTTTCCTTAAAGTCAAATATGCATGTATACTTTTGACACTGAGAGAGAAAGTCAGCAATTGTGGATCCAATTTTTGATTTGTAGAATTCATTTGTCGCAGCCAGTAAAATCTATGGTAATGGAATGGCAGTAATGGAAGCCAATTACTGCTATGAAAGGAAAAAAGCCCAACAGGAAGTTGTAATTATGAGTTTTAAAATCATAATTACATGTTTTAAAGTAATAAGTATGAGACTAAAAGTCGTAATTGTGAGTTAAAATGTCGTAATTACACATTTTAAGGTCAAAATACTAAAATAAAAATGAGTCGTGGAATTTAAAGTTATAGTTTCGAGATTAAAAGTGGGTATTGAAAGTTTTAAAGGTTGTATTTTCCAACCGTCCAGCCAGTACACTTAGAACTTGTAATTATGACTTTTATTCTTGTAATTATGACATTTTCACGTGAAAATGAGCTTTCATAAAAACCTGTGCAAGCGCATCATTAAAATCCCAAAGTGAATGTGATTATGACCCTGAGAAATGAACATAAATGTCTCTTTGGCAATAAACTGACCATAACTTGATTTAATTCTTATTGAACAACATGATGCAGTGAGTGGTTTTAACTTCACTTTTACCACCTTTAACCATACAACATTAACTCTTAGGTGATTGTGAGTGCAGTCCTGCTGAAATTTATTACTGTGTTCTGTTGTGCTTGTCTTTTGCAGTGCTTCACCCATATAGGCACATTCTAGGGCTTTGGCAGCCTGACATTGGACCTTATGGTGGATTACTCAATGTCGTGGTAAGTATTTCTGTTACTGTTTGACTCTGATTATGCTTAATTGTTTTTTAGGCATGTTTGCATGAAGATGAATTGATGATTTAGCTTTATTAGCTTTCAGTGCTCTGGCAACACTATTTGTTTGATTAGGGTGATTAAATAAAGCCATATTTCACCCAGGTGGACGGGTTATTCATTATTGGCTGGATGTATTTGCCCCCTCATGATCCCCGGGTGGAAGATCCGATGAGAAGGCGACCGCTTTTCCGCATTCACTTGCTGGAAAGCAAAAAGGCCACTGTGGAGTGTATGTATGGACACAAAGGTCCCCACAAAGGAGACATACAGGTGAGGGCCATAAGGGAAAAAGCCCTTAAAATAAGCTCTATTGTATATGCAGGATATTGTATTTACATGCAAAATACTCCTTATTTAAAGATAGCTGCTTAGAACAAGTTGATCATTCATTAGATTCCATATTCTGTTATTTTAGACGGTAAAGAAAGATGAATTTTCCACAAAATGTAACCAGACCGATCATCACCGCATGCCAGGAGGCAGACAGGAGGTAGGTCTAGATCCTGTTAATAATTTGTTTTATATTCTGATCTGCTGTGCCTGGAGAAACATATTTCCACATGTATTTTCACATATTAAACATATTGTGAATTAACAACCATAAACTTTAATGTGTTTTGATTTTATGTGATCGAGCAAAACAAAGTAGAAAATAATTGTAAATTAGGTTGGGACAGGAATACATCCTTTTTTAATTTTTCTTCTTCTTTTTTTTGCATCCAAATTCTAACCAACCAAGTCAGTAAATTATAATTGTAAGTGGTTTTGGGGTACGTCTTTTGGGTATTCAGTGATGTGAAAGGTTGGGTTCCTTCCACGCATAGCATTTTGAATGTAGGTTTTGTTTTCATCCAACCGAAACACCAGAGTTTAATGTTCTCAGACATACCTCAGCTTTCAGAGATTTTGCTGCTCTGGATTTTATGCAGGGATTTTCCAATAAAAGAAATTGGATAAAAAATGCATGCCGCTCTGCAGATTTTTCCTGAAAGGATTTTTGATACTTTGAATCATTATTCTTTGAAATTCCAGTAATGTGCTCAGTTCTGCTGATCTATCCCGTAAAAATCTCAACAAAAAACATGGTAGTGTGGCTGCACTCTGATAAAATGTGGTAACTTTCATGTGATATTGATACATTTTATTCTGTACTCTGCTAAGCCTTATGAAATTCAGAGTTCTTTATCATATGAACGTGTGTTCATGCAGGAATTTAGGACCTGGTTGGAGGAAGAATGGGGTCGCACACTTGAAGAGATCTTCCATGAACACATGCAGGAGCTCATTCTGATGAAGTTCATTTACACCAGTCAATATGAGTATGTCGATTTATCTTGCACACATTTATTCTGGCTCTATTGGCTCCTTCAGTAGCAGCTTGGCGGCTTTTGTCTGTTTTTTGTTTTTGCAGCAACTGCTTGACATACAGGCGGATCTACCTGCCTCCTTTGATGCCTTCAGATCTGCTGCAGCCCGGCTTATTCAAAGGCACATACGGAAGTCATGGCTTAGAGATTGTCATGCTAAGTTTCCATGGGATGTCTGCAAGAGCCACTAAACTCACTGTAGGTTTGTCCATAATCACTGTCAGATTTCCAAGACAAATCCTTGGAAATAAATGAAAAAGTTCTTGTAAATACACCTCACCTATGCTTTCTTACAAATGTGCTTTAAAAATCATGTTGTGTTTTGTTTTTTCTAATTGTGTATCTGGAAACTGCCTCTTCGTTGAGCCAATGTCCTCAATTACAAATAAAATTGTTCTCTTCCTTCTTTCAGGGAGACCCAAACGTTCCTGCAGGGCAACTCACACTGGATGTTGACCTGAGTCAGCCTGTGGACCTCCCAGAATTGGACCAGCAGCGCAACATAGACGTGCTGTCACAAATTATATTGGGAATACATGAGAAAGTTCAAAGGGAGGTGGAACAGCCAGCCAGCGACACCTCCGCTTGTGTCGGACGTGCAGAGGAGGAAACAGACGGTGCTGCTACTGAAGCGACGGAGGTCGATGCCTGTGGAGATGCGTGCCAGTCCGGCCCCAGCGGTAGTAGCTCGTCTCCTGAGGCTCTGCCCTTTGTTCTGCCTTTAGGGGTCATGGCTCGCAATGAGGTGTACCCTCGCACCTGCAGGAAATGGTGAGGACTCAAATAATAAACACAAAATACACATTCTTAGTCCTCATCTTTACGTCTCTAATGTGTAGGATATTCCAGAAGGTTTTATGGAGTATTGTGCATCCTTTTACATGATGCACAATTGTACAATGTTGTGTTTATAAAGTAGGAGTGTTTTAAACCTTTGCTACTTCATCCATTCAAAATGCTGTTAGGGTTGGGGTGCAGTATGTAACTTGAACGTTTTTAAAGAATATTTGCTAAAACTGTCACTGTAATGACAGTGTAATACGAGACAGATCACCTGTGAAAAGATTGGACGACTTCACCTCTGTTGCCTGAGATCATTTGTTTTTGCCGATCCCAGGCAAAAAAAAAAATAGCATCAGAGTGTCTTTGCACTGTCTCACCCTTGTGTACGCATTGTTTAATGCGTTAATGGCGGTTACCTTTACATGAAAACCATTTATCCTCATCGGTGGTGATGCTAGCTAGCCAGAGCATTCATAGCCTGCTCTGTTGTGGGCTGTATGGTAGCAGCTGTCAATCATGAGAGTGATTGACAGCGCTAAGACCCTCCCCCTTGCTCTGATTGGTTGTTTCTGACCAAATTGTAGATGACAGCAGGATCATAGAAGGCAAAGGAGCTGTCCAGTACTGTATTGTAACGACATAATGATAACGTAAAAATAAAAAAAAAAACATTTTCTTATAAAAGTTACATACTGCTTCTTTAGTTATTTTAATTGGTTTCTTTTTTTGGCTAAAATGCACAGCTTACTAAAGCTGTAAACCACCTGCAATCTGTATCCACCAGAATGATGATGAGTTTCGTTTGTGTTTCAGCTTCTACGGAACGGGTCTGATTGCTGGACACGGCTTCACGAGTCCGGAGCGCACGCCGGGGCTCTTCGTGCTGTTCGATGAGGACCGTTTTGGTTTCATCTGGCTGGAGTTGAAATCTTTCAGCCTGTACAGCCGGCTGACGGACCACCTGCCCCACGCCCACGCACCGAGCATGGAGCGCTTTGAGGCTATGCTGCGCAACATGCAGTCTTGGACATCCTGATGCTTCGAGCTTTTGGCAAAATAACCCCTACACATGAATCACCTCCGCTGAGAACGTCACCATCCTAATATCGTTACCCTAACTCTTAATGGTTGAGATTGGGTTTTACTGTGCTACTCTACCTGCTTGTGTCTCACCCTGACGTAACACACTTATAGTTCCCTCACATATGCACTCTGAAGGGCCTCTCATGTCACTGTTCATCACCTCAGCCTGGTATGACCTTAATCTAATTCTAGTGCAGCATGATAACGGGTCACATAAAACTTTATTTATTCCCTGCAGACAAAGGAGAGCGATGGTACCACTTTTATCACCCGTTGAGGATCAAACTGTATGTGCCTGTGATTCCAGAACCATGTCTGTACCCGATATTGCTTGAAGCAGATAAAGGTGTTCAGTGTATTCCGTTATATCACAGTATTATACCAGCTTCAGTGCCGAACATGTTCAAGTGCATGCTGCATTTATTTAGATCTAATCAGCGCTGCATTCATGGCCACTATCTAAACATGTTTGGTTTGTGTAAAGCAGCATGCCTTGGTGTTTTTTTTTTTTCAGTAGGTAAATTAAGAAATTGCATCTCAGGTGCTTCTCTTGATTTCATGTCCAAAAACAGAATATACAATTACTTTCGGTATGTTCAGCCGAAAAATACCAGGAATTATTTTAAAATTGGCAAATGTTCACTATCTTCCATTTGATCAAACTTACATTTTGCTTTTATTGATTAATTAGTCTGTGAATCATTTTCATAAGCAACACAACACTTAATGTGACCCCACCAAGCATATTAGCCTATTTTAAAAGCTGGAAAAAATGTATTGTAATGCAATAGGTAATCTATACAGTAGTTAAAATTGACGTATCCAAATATGCTATTTTTGCTTCTGTAAAAAAATGTCTCCATCTTTAAAATGTGTGTTTTCATGGCTGACAGTGTTTTGCCTGGCTTTATTAGCTGCAAACCTTTTACCGCCAGTTCCCCTCTATAATGATTTCTAACTCGCTGATCAGACCAACGGCTCAAAGTGCAACTCGAAGCTCAAAGTAACTTTCTGTGTGTCTCATTACGGCCATCTGATGGTGATGCCCAGTAGCTTTCCTACTCCAAGTGCACTTTTCTGGGCAGGTCAGTAAATCATGAAGACCAGTGGCCAGCACTTTTTTTTTTTTTTTTTTACCAGACTGCAGTTTTGCTAACATCTGCAAAACAAGTGTCTGCTGAAGCATCCTTGATATGTCACATTTTGTTAACTTTATGTCAGCTTTTTATTGAAATTCTCTGATCTGTAAACCCAGCTATATGAGTGATTTGCCTTTGAAAAGTGTTGCTTTGTAATAATATCATATGCTTGGTTTCATTGGAAGTTTTAGGTTTGACCTTTTGAACTGCTCACAGACTTCAGGGAGCTTTTCAGCTTAAGCACTCAGTAATAAAAATAAAAATTTAAATCTGTTTCTCATATCTTTTGTGGGTGTGAGTGTGCTTCGTGTTTCCATAGTGGCGTTTTACTAAAAAAACTGTAGTGATGCGAAAAAGTATTTGCGCCTCTAAAGATTTTTTTCACACCTGAATATTTCAGATTATCAAACAAATGTTCATATCAGACTAAGACCCGAATCCAAATGGTGATTTCACTCAGGGCAACAAGCTGTCTGAACCAACATGTCCCTGTGACAATAGAAATCCCTCCAGCCCCTTGGGTAACATATGAATCAACTTAGACTATTCAAAAAACTTTGTAAGTTAGAAATTACTTTTAACAGAACCTGACAACATAGAGTAGGCAAAAACCACAAAAAATGTCAAAATCAGTGTAAGAAAATTCAAGAGAATTTCCGGGAGTTACTTGTCTACCAGAATTACTCCAAAAGTGCCTCCTCAACTCATCTAGGAGGTCACAAACATTCCCAGGACATTTGAAACATTTCAAGTTTTGCTTGCCCCAGCTACGTTTTTCATTTGAGATTCAACATTATAGAGAACGGGCAAAAATGTTGCCATTTATCGCCATAGGACCATTGAGATTTGAAAACAGTTTTCACTGTTTTCTTTACTGATCTTTGTTGGTGATCTTGAGCAGTTAAGTACAAAAACAAATTTTTAAAAGGCCAAACGGTTTTTTACATTGCTGTACTTTAGCCCAGTGATTATTAAGGGCTTTCAATTGTAAATACAAAGAAACAGAAGTTACATGTTTAACGGTTTGTCTAACATACAGGCAGTGTAAATACATGCATCATGATAATTTTCAAAGTAGATGCTGCATAATCAAAATTTTCATTTAAAAGGATTTAATAGAAACTGGGGAGAGAGGAAAAAAATTCCAGAAATAATTAAACAACTTTAGAAGAGGAAATGCAAAGAATCCTGTAAAAGAAAAAAAAAAATCCCAGCAAAATCAGTATTGACAGTAGGTAGGTGCCTTTAAAATGACAACACACTAAAAAAGATTGTTTCACTCTTGCACTGTTTTTAAATCTTGATAAGTCTGCACTACAGCTCGCTGTGCTCCGTGTTCTCCTGAAGCTTCTTGATCTTCTCTGGCAGAGTTTGGGTCACAAAGATGAACCGGTCCTTCTTGAGGGACTGACCAGACACCTGCTCCTTCAAATCCAGAGACAGGTACTTTTCCTCCGCTCCATACTTGGGCCACTTGACGAGGCCGTCGCCATTAGGAGACCTATAAACAAATATTGTGTTAAACTTTGCATTATCTGTGTGTACTTTGAATAAGCAGCCTCTCTTACCCTGTGCGAGCGAAGTTACCCCAGTAGTTCATCATAATTTTGCTAAACTCTTCCTCCTCTTCAGGACATGCATCTGAAATCAATAGTGAAGCCATTTGGAAAAATCCACAAGCTTGCCATTTGGGGGTAAATTAGGTAGACTTACCAGTTAATTTTGCATGTGTAGTTGTAAAGCAGTATCCCTGCACCATAAAGACCTCATCTAGATGGTCGCATTTAACAAAGCTGGGCCTTCTTTTCTTTTGAAAGTTGGGAATATGATGATATTCATACAAGAACACATCAGCACCTGCATCTGGTCGTGGACAAACAAGTATCATATTTGTTTAGAAAGCACTGCAGAAGAAAATAACCAGCACTGAACTAAATGCATAATTTGGGATTAAATACCTCTGTGAGCATTTGCTACTTTCACGGCCGGGGTGGAAAAAAAGAAATCTCCTATAAATTCAGTATATCCATCTCTGTTTCTGATGCGGTTTTCACCATATCCGACATACGTCGTCACAATCGGATCTCCAACGGCTGCATCTTGGGCTTCAACGGGGAGAAAAAGTCTCTCAAAGAATCTTGATCATGCAGAGGGAAAGTGACACTGATATATGAGGCAATATGTGTCTTACAAGGGGGTAAAGCATAGACACCATGTCCACAACCTGCTCTCGATCCATTCCTTCTGTCCAGTTTGGAGGAGCAAAGTGCTACAGGAAGTAGATCAAATTAATGACCAATCTTACATTAGACATTAATAAAATAAAATAAAAATCCCCCTTCAGTAATCATTTATAGCTCACATCACCAACAACCAAACCTCCTTCATGATTATTAACGCCGGTTATGAATGGCACAGTGAGGAGTTTGTGCTTCTGGAGCAGCTCAGACACAGGGCCAGTCAGGAAGTGGCCATCAACATGTATTGGATATCTCAAAAATGGATCCTTGAGAAGAAATAGTGGAGATGATGAAATGGGAAGAAATAATATGATATCTAAACTATATTTTTTTTTCATTCAGCATCTCACCTTTCCTAATGCCAGTATGGTGTCAGTGTCCAGGTTCCTCATGCATTCTCCAATCTTCTCTGTGCTTTCAACACTACAACCTGAAGCGTTTGCTACTGCCTGCAGAAAGGTACATTTCTTTGGAATCAAAAAATTAAACCATGTTAAAGGACAAGAAAAGGACAATTAACCTGCGTTACTGGTACAGGATCATTCATCAGGATGTCCATTGCAGCTGTACCACTCTGAGCAATGGCTCGATGAAACAGGCCATCGGATAACGGAGACAGAAGCTGAGGATTTAAGTTGTAGGACAGTAATTTATGTGTTTGCAGTAAGATTATAATAGTTTTAAGAGTGGATGGGGAGGGAAGGGGATCACTGAGGAGTTCTTACTAAGAGTGAAACGCTAATACCACCAGCAGACACCCCAAATATGGTGACTAACTCTGGGTTTCCTCCAAAGCTGTGAATGTTCTCCTTGACCCACTTCAGGGCTTGGATCTGGTCCAAAAGGCCAAAGTTTCCTGGCACATGCTCGTCTCTGGTGCTGGATAAAATACAGCATTATTTACATCAAATTCAAATGAATAGAATATTGTCCTGGTTTATTGTAATCATGTTTTAGCAACCTGTTTACCTGAGAAAGCCCAGAACTCCCAGTCGATATTGGATCAGAACCACAACAGCATCCTGGTATGCAGCCAGAGCAGAGCCGTCGTATGACGAAGCAGATCCAACCACAAAGCCTCCACCGTGGATCCACACCATGACCTGAGAGAGCAATTCAATGCTTTGATTGCACTGAGCTCACCAAACACCAATCTGCAACGTTTTTTCATTAGGTGAAGCAAGAGGGCTGGTTAGTGTTTACATGAAAACTGCATTTATGTAAGGCAATTTGCCAGTTTTGTATTACAGTATAATTCTGGCTTTCTGAAAATATTTGATCACTTACAGATTGCTTGTCTTTCTTTTGTCACACTTAAAAACTTCAGATAAAACACATTTCCTTTTAGCTTTTATTTTTCTAGGAAATAAATATCATGGCCAAGATAAGGACATTGTAAAAAAAAGTACATACAAACTCCAGTTTTAAACGACAACTCAATTTACAGTATGAAGTGAAAACCTAATCAAGCCAACCACACATCTTTAAATCATCTGATTATTACCTAGTTCAATTTCACTAGCCACACCCAAATAAAGATTCTCAAAAACAGATAGCCGGATCCTCAAAGGACTGCAAAACCTTTGTAATATTTTAATTAAAATAAAAAAGAAAGCCAGGTTAAAGTGTGGTGAGTGATAATGTAAGCAAAGATGAAAACTTTCTAGGGATAATGGTCTGTAAAGTCAATTATTTGGACACACCAGAACAGAGAATATGCTTAGTACAAAACAAACCCAGAATTATAGGCAAATAATCTCTGAAGCACGGAGGTGGACGTGTCATGGTTTGTGAACGCTGTGCTGCAGGATGGCCTGGCCAGCTCACATTCACAGAATCCACCAAGAACTATGAAGTTTATCAGAGAGTCACTGAGGACAACCTGTACACACGGCAGATAAAATAAGTATTGAATATATGAGGGAAATTATGCACTGGTGCTTTGAGCAAACCAATCTCAGCTCGTTCAATATTACTGATGGCCACTATGGTGTACGCTATTTTACAGAATTTGGGACTTGAAAATCGTATGCCTCTGTATATTATGGCTACAATAACAGCAGATGAGTGTGGATTGAAAAGACACATGAATGCACATATTTAAAGCAGCGTTTCTTACAGGGAGCTTGGCATCAGGAGCTCTATTTGCAGGGCTGTAAATGTTGAGGTACAGACAGTCTTCTGAAAGCTCTGGGACTTCTGATATCAGCAAACCGAGTTTATCAATCAGTTCATTGGCAACATCCATACTTTGAATGCACCTGCAAAACAGATATTTTTTGTGAGCAAACACTAAACAGAACCTCCAGGTGTAAACTTCCTAAAACCGGAGCTAAAAAAAGTAAATTCTGGTGAATAAGAACTGCATCGAACCTCCAAGTCTAACGGATCCTAAAAGAAGAGTACATACATGTTGGGTTGCTTGGTGGCGTCTCTCAGTCCTTGCCATCCCTCTGCAGGCTGAGGTGCGGCCAGCCTCAGGGTGGGGCCGAGGGGGGGCTTAGCAAAGGGGACGCCCAGGAAGGCGTGGACGCCGCACACCTTCCCCTTTACGCTCACATACTGACCTTTCAGTCTGCCAAGCTTTGTTTGGACCTCAGGTGCTGTTACGATTTTATGAACCAATAATGACGTTACAGCGTTTTATTCCAAAGTTGAATAATAAAATAAGAAATCAGCTGTTCTAACTGCTAATGTTGCTTTATCATATTCAGACAATAACAACAAACAGTTTATTAAAATACAGGGGAATTTCACTTCAGTTTATTTTATACAGTACCAAATCACAACAAATATCTCAAGACAATTTACAAAATCTTTTCAAATAAATCATGCATTACAATTGATCCTAGTTATCAAACACTACAGTATGCTCAATTAATTATTCAAAACAGTTTCAAAAGTTTCTATCTAAGAAAATCCAGTAAAGTGTGTTCTGTCTTTGACTTTACAGCAGTCCCTGTCTCCTGTAGGAGACAGGAAAATTAAATCAGCATTCTTAATATATAAAATGAGGAAACATCTATGAGGTTTAACACCTCATGAACAGAATTACTTAGAATGTTGAAACAAACAGAGGAACAATTTCAAGCAATTATTGTTAGTACTGGGTTCTTCTACAGCGTTCCATCTCCAGGACCTTTTGCATGTCTAACCTCCTAACTGAACTTGGAGGTCAAACAAGAAATTGTTCCTTGTGGTTTCCAGATCCAGCGACAAATAGGCATTAGAACAACTCCAACCTATAGAGTCTAGGACAACCCATGTCTCCACGTTAGGTCTGTTCACAAAATCAGTAATTTCATGGCGCTCTTAAAGACCCACTTCCCTTCAGTTTGCATTTGATTGTAGAAAATATGAAACACGTCATAAACTTTAAAGACATAAGGACAGAATTGAGTTATCAATTTTCACTACACTTTTTTTGCCATTTGTCATATATTTTGCTTTCTCTGAAAGGACCTTAGTGCAGGTATTGTTATCAAGTATAAAAATAAAAGTATATACATAAGTGCATAAATAACATTTATTTATAAAATGGCCTAATTTTGGGGTGGCTTATGTTCCTCAGAAGAACAAACTGAAGATATCCAGGATAGGACATGCCTCTAAGCTCTGAACTAAAACTTTGACAAACTGCATCACAATATGTTTTCTATTGATTATTTTTATTGGCTTTGTTATACTTTGTACTTTGGCTGCTGCACAGACAGAAAGAGCAAAACAAGGTATTACAACATTACAGTGTGTGTTAAAGGTTTTATTCTCAGTGAAATGATTGAGGCAGACCAATCAATTCAAATGTGGGTATCTGGGAAATCTGCTCTGTGCAGCTCAGGTTTCACAATCTTTGTGTAACCTGCTCAACTGTAGTGCATGAAGTGTCTCTGAATTTACACTTTTAAGAACTGGAACTGAAATTGTATTTACTGAAGCAACATACAAATAATCTGAGTGACTCACTGTTATCCACCAACTCTTACTGCACAGAGGTCGTACATAAAGAGCAAGAATGGACAATCTTCAAAATCTCTGTTTTCAGACTTGCTAATGTCCAAAAATAGAGATCAAGTAAAATCGATAGAGCATTCTTTCCTACTTCCAGCAGAAGAGTGAATCATTTCCTTAAAAGTAAGCTTGTCAGATCAACATCTTGTGCACGACTTACCTTGCAAATCTGCAGTAACGCCAAGAAAAACAACTAACAGAAGACAGCAAACTTGCTTTAAGTAGAACTTCATGTTGGTAGTCAGGAAGTGAAATCTGACACTAGTCAAGGTAGCAGCAAAGTTATCAGAAGAAATGATGCTGCCTCCTGCTGACTTTTCAGCTAAACTCATAAACACATAGATGGAAATCCTGTGCTTGAGAGCTACTTGTGGACCACTTATTGCTGCTAGTTTATGCGCAGGTTAAATGAAAATTAACCTGTGTATAAAGTCTAAGTTTTATGGTAATATCTGCTTAAAATATAAAGTCTGCTTAAATTTACCTTGTAATCCATAAATAAGGTAATTTAGGGATTGCTAAACAGTGATATCACAATTACCCACAATCTAGCTAGTAATATAGTGATACACTGTATATGGTAATGTGTGGTCATTTATTTTGGTAAATAATGGATAATTTAGGTACTAGTAAATAGTAATTTAATTGAAATTACCAATTAGTTCAATTACATAGTAATATACAGTAAAAGTATTTCACTTGGTAATCACATGGTAATTAGGAGACTGCAAAAAAGTTGCCCATTTTATTTAAAAATTAAAATATTAAAGAGAATTTGATCTTGGGATAAAACATATTACGTTTTTATTAAAAATTTCTGTACCCAAGCGCCACACTGGACTCCATTCCTCCCCCCCCCTTTTTCTCTGTTGTCCTTTTTGCACACCCATTATGTATATATATACACATTATGTGTCTGTA
>CAEGAF010092344.1:0-112380 GCA_903067075.1 Micropoecilia bifurca | reverse complement strand
GTGTGTGTGTGTGTGTGTGGGTGTGTGTGTGTGTGTGTGTGTGTGTGTGTGTGTGTGTGTGTGTGTGTGTGTGTGTACGAGAGAGCGATGAAGGGGGCAACAGGGAGGACTGGGCATTTCTGTTTGTGCTCAACAAACTGTAAAGTTTCTCCAAAAACTGAGCAACCAGTTTTAGATTTAGTTGAAGATTTTGCGTTAAAAAGGAACTAAATTCATGAGATTTGCAGAAAGCAGATTCTCGTGTAAATCCATACTTTCCATATCCAAGCATGTATCCATACATAAGCTTATTATGTGCAATGTTTTCTAAATGCCGAGAGAGAATGAATGGAGACTGATTATATCTGATTCCATGAACTTATCAAGATAATTAATCTATAGATGTACAATCGCTGCAGCCGCTGCCTCCTGCTGGAGTAAAATGTCTCTGCTTCAGCCCTTAGTTTTCAGAACAACTACATAGTTGTTTTCTTATTCTAAATACCACATTCTGTAGTCAAGAAGCTGAATTCCTGCTTTCATTTCTGAGTTGGCTTTCTTGTGCAGTGCACACCTTACGTTTGACCGTTCACCTGCAACAATATGCTTTTCACCATGTCACTTCAAATTGTCCTCGTCAGGCTTTAGACGTAGTGAAAACAAACCTCTGCTAAATTACATGTAGCATGTCTCAGCTTAGCAATTCGCGGGATGTGACATCTTTTGCAGGGCACTGCATGTTAGATTTGCAATACTGCGTCTTTACGTTGACATATTCATCAGCCCGTCTGTGTCAACAAGCAGAAAATATGACACTTTGTCTGAGACATCGGTCGGGCCTGGCTGCAGAATTGGCTGTCAATCTGATAAGGGGGCAGCGGTGACCTACCGTTCCGAAATTAATGACGGCAATAAATCATGTGACAGGCTCGTTTGGCTCAACATGTGTGCAGTAGAGCATGAAAGACAAATAACACTTCCCGGCCTCATCCTCCGCATTCACAGGGTGGACATCCATCTCTCTCAGCCTCAGCCTCGCCACAGCAGAGTCACCCCCCGGACCCCGACTCCTCCACCTTTGAGGATGAATGGCTGGTTTCTGTGTAAACTTCAGGATGACCTCCTTGGGCTGTGTTTTCACAGCGCGCCTGTCACCGCAGAGGCTGAAGGATTACAGGCATGGAAAGAGCTGAGCGAAAGTCGTGCTTTGACAAAAACTTCTCACGTCTTCTCACCCGACAGCTTGTCGGTTAAGCGAGTGAAAGTAATCATGGGCAACCACAGTTGTCCATGAATAGGTGAAATCCGTGAATACTTGAGATCCCCTCTAAGACACTTGGAACTGCATATTTTAATAGTTGAAAAAAGTGGAAACCATCTTAACACTACCGCAAATGTCTTCCTTACCTCTGCCCTTTAGAATACAACCAATCAGCACCAATGAAAATGAATGGCAGTCAGTGGCGTGTAAAGTAGCCTTTTTCCTAGGGATTTTAGCCACATTTTCGACGAAAAGATCTGCAAATAGGCTAATTTTCAATATGGAGTCCACAGCAACATCCATGATGACTGAGCTGCATAGCTTCAGCAGTAGTTTGTTAAATTATTGCTCAGACTGTAAATAAGGACACGTTCGATGGATTTTATTGTGGCTGTTTCCTGACATTTAAGGAGCAACACACATCTGCCTTATTTGACATGTTCTTATGTCTTTCCTATATTTAAAAGCTGCCAAGGAAAATTGTCCTCTGCATCATATTTGTACCTCAGTGAAACTGGAAGCCATCCATCTGAAAAGCACAAGTCCTCTACTGGTTTTTGAGACCAATGGGCATCAAGTCATCAATTAACCCGTTGATTATTCTGACAATTAATTGGATAAAAATATTGGCATGCTGCAGATTTTTTTCATTTAAGCCATTTTTTATACAACATAAGAAATACATTAAAATACTGAAATATCCATTGTAATATGGGGAAAAAAAGCCCATCGATCTTACATAGCCTCATTAATCTATGATCGGCAGCACTGGAGGCATGAAGTGGCGTCCCAACAACTCGTAACCCCCCCGCGTCAGCCCCCCTCACCTCCCATCTTTCAATGGACGCCTTGTGCTGCACATAGAGCCGCACTGTGAAGCAGATCTGTGTGTCACAGAGAAATATTGACTTTTAATTCTTCAAACATGCTGCTTACTTCGCGTTGAAGACTGGCTGTGTTGATCTTTGGAAACCCCTATGGCCACTGAGGTCCACCTTTCCACGGGAGCTGTAAAAAAAAAAACAGCTAGCAAGAGTCACACACCCACAATCGTTCACACATTCAGGTGGTTTCCACCGGCACAACAATATGCACAGCGAATCATAAATAAAAACTACATGGAATCCTGGAGAATGTTACGAGAAGTAAGCCCAAGACCTTCACATGAAGTCGTCAAAACAAAATATTTGCTCTGCGTCTGCCAGTGTGTCCTTTTTAGATTTTATATGTTGCTCTTCTTCTGGTTTGGAAATAAACATGCAACTGTGGTTTAAGAGAGCAGGTAGTTTGAGCTATTTTTTGACTTTGGTTGGGATCTCATGCAGTTCCATTCACTGCCCATTAACCCTTAAAAGGTTTCAGAGGCTGCAGAGAAAGCAGTCATGCAGTTAGTCTTCACATCATTAGATTTAAAAAAAATTATAACATGTGAAAAGACGTCATGAACGGCGATACACGTTGAGACTTGCCACTTACATGGGGTTCAAGTGTCAAGCAAATTTTCAAACAATCTGTTTAACCTCATATCACAACTTCTTAAGGTTCTTACTTTTACTAGGCCACTCCAGAATCTTATTTCTGGTCATTTTACAGGTGATGCAGATTTTGTGTCCTTTTGATGGGTGAATATAGATTCAATGTGCTGAGAATTTCTTTAATCATATCTGCATCACCTTCTTCTGCTTCCCAAACACTTATTTCTTTGTTCACATGCTGACATCAAAACTCTGTTTCCTACAAGACTTACAAGAAAAAGTCTCAGCATGTTTGCTTAAACAAATAAAGGTCAAGCACCCCCTCAAAGCCTCCTATTTGTTTTGGCCTGAGTGAGCTAGAAAGGCTAACTGCTCAGCTTCCTGTGAATTACAAAAAAACAACTTCAGACTTCTGCTTTTTCACTTCAGCTCGGTGTGATGCCAGCGTCCAGCTGCGTTTCTGCAAACACCGAGGCAGGACTCAACAGGAGGTCAAATAAACCCCGTTCGTGAATGAATTAATTTCAACTTTTATTGATTTATTTATCAACTCTCAAGCAAATACTTGCAGGGTTCTATGTTCATATCTGAGGCAGTATTTATACTTTTATCTCAAAAAGATTAGAGGGAAAAACACAATACACAATATTCAAACCTGCTCACCCAGTTCTTGTTTTTAGAGTCATTGAGTTGTACATTGCATAATTATACACCATTCCTATGGTGAACCACAGCAGTTGCAGCATCATGCTGTGGCGATGCTTTTCTTCAGCAGGGATCAAAACTCTATCCAGTCAGAGGTGCAGTGGATACCTTAGATCTAGAATGTTTTAGTCAAAGCCTAAACCTGAATCGGATTAAGAATTGATCTCCACAGACGCTTCACGTCTATATTTTTTGTGGAAGATACGAAGCATTGACTCATGATGTGAAATAAAAATACGTGCCACACTTTTAATTGATTAAAAATTGTGATATAATACTGTAAGGTTCATATGTCAGACTGACAAAATGACTGATAATGTCTGCTCTTTGCAACTCTTACAGTGGATTTTAGACTCTACCACTAGAGGGTGCTGTAGAGTGAGGCTAAATTGTTCAATAACACATTTTGTAGACACAAACCTTTTGATATGTTCCACCTTTCTCTTGTTAGAGGTGATTAAAATGATTATAGTGACAGTACATAATGTTAAATACCGTTAAGCTTTACTCATATGATTTTCAAAATTAGAAACATCTTAGACACCTAAATAAACTAAGAGATTTAAGATCTATTAGAATGTTTACTAAAGAAGGAGTTCTTATGTTTTTTTTTTTTCTTGTACCAAGCTATCGGTTTTGAAAAGCAATTACAGGTAAGTAGCATATTTGAAGCATGATTTGCTACCATCTGGTGGATAAAAATATATAACATCTCCAAAAACCCTACAGGTAAAATTAAATATATTAGAATATTGTCTAACCCAAAATTGAGTTTCTCAAAACATTAGATTGTTACATACGGCCATTAAGGAAGTTATTACCACTTCCTCCAGTCATTAGGATTATAGATTACTTTGTTTTATTCAAAACACACCTGTTCAAAATTGATGTTTCACTTTACACATAGATTTGAACTGTCAAATCTTGTTTTCTGATTTGCTTTTTTAAATTAACTGTTTTGTTGATAATTCGTTTATTTGTTCTTCGTGAAAGACTGACCTCTCAGATCCTTCTTGTCCACGATGAGTGAAAATAATTGGATGATATAAATTAGATAACTTTTAATTTCCTTTTAGGATGAAAAAATAAAATAAATTTTGAGTCACAGATTCTACTATTTTGTTGCGATTTATATGAGTCTATTGAAGTCCTGGAGAGAAATAACCAACTTATTATCATATTAACTCCATTGCATTCATGTTTTTATTCTCTTAGCATCGACGTAATAAATTCCCGCGCTTTGACAGTTCACTGGTAGCCAATGCAAACAATATATTCACGTTTCTGTGTCGCATAAGCCAATAAGGACATGGAATTCCTATTGGCCAATAGCGAGCGCCCGCTGCTAAGTCCGTGGTCCAATAGTCGGTGGGTAGAGTTGCTAAAGCCAGCCAATGGTGCAGTCTCTAAATTGTGCTGCCAAAGCTGAGTCTGCCGGGTTCAATTCGCTGCTTCTCCACCCGGCTGGTCTTTTTTGGATCTAACCGCAATGGCGGAACAGCAGCAGTTCTACCTCTTGCTCGGGAACCTTATGAACGCTGACAACAATGTCAGGAAACAGGCAGAGGTAAGACGAGACACGGTTTTCCTTCTGGAAGAGTGTAGAAAACAAGCTAGCTGCCGATAGCCGTTGAGCTTGGCCGCGCGCTGGGGAGCTCTCGCGGCAGACTCGGTAGCCCACGTGTGATGTGAACCCGAGTAACGGCCAGCTAATGGCTAACTACTACCGTGTTGCGTAGTTAATGTGGACCCAAACATGTCGTGGGGATGCTAGATATTTTATGCTGCGCTGGAAACGCGTCAGTGTTTGTCTTAGTGGCGCTAAGGAGCGCCTGTAGAAAGCGAAAGGAGCCCGTTTCTTGCGTCCTAATCTCAAATCTCCAGCTGACAGGAAGTAGCGTGGAGCTAAGCGGCTACCACGTCGCTTCTGCTAGCTTCGGTTAGCTCCAAGCACACTACGTACAAGCTAAACACGGATATTAAAGCTTAGTGCGACCCCATACGTTAAAATAGGTCTATTATGATGCACCACAAACCCACACATTGATGCCGTGATAATAGTTAGACTGTTCAAAGGGTGACATATGCTAACATTAATCAAGTAAACGGCCCTTGGTGTTTTTAACTAGAAACGTGAAGTTTCAGGACGTATCGTCCCCTTTTACTTCATTGCAATGATACTCGTGAAGTCGGTTTACTACCCAGACCCGATAGATTAGTTTGGCTGGGGATTTTGCTGTGCTTGTTGCTAAGCTGGCCTGTTCCCTTTCTCCCCCACCAACAGATACACATACACCATCACCATGAGCCTCTTTACCGCGGCAAACCATTGTTATGTTTCCCTCCCTGGTTGCCGACTTTTGGATGAGGTGGTTGAATCTTATCACCCTCCCCCGTCACTGGGAGTCAGCGCTTTCCTTTATAAAGCACAGCCAGCCTGTCGCAATACTAAGCTCATTGGTATTCATCCCGGATGGAAACTTCCCCGTTCTGTCCTGCACACCATAAACGGGGAATTGATCCAGGTGTCAAAACGCTAGAACTTATTTTAATAGATGTAAAATAATATTTAGGTTTTGATCCTGCACTGTAGGTGAATGGAAATTGAATGATTTTTGAATGTGCCTTTCATTTTTCTATTTAAGCCTGTTTGCTGAATGTGACTGAGGTTAGTCAGAAAGGCCTTTTTATTTAAAGAGGATATGCAAAAGTTTAGTTGGTGTAATGTTTTGACCTTTACTCCAGACAAATGAATCCCTATAATAAAAAAATTAAAATATGATGGTACAGAAATGTTGAGTTAATCGACCCAAATGAACCATTTATGGAAAATGTGAAAAAAGTCAGCAAGAATGTTGACAGAAAACCAAATTTGTCCTACTTGTAACTATAAGGCTGCAATAAGAAACTAATCAATAGCATGATAAATTTAAATTGAGCTAAGTAATTAACTTTTTAAATACTTTTTAATGGTTTTGATTGTGATGTTTTATTTTCTTATGTACAGAATTTAAAGCTTTAGTCTTTGAGAGGGTAACCTGACATTATTATGCCTTTTTTGTCATTGCATCACTTGAAAATGGTCACAAGACAATCACTATAAGTACCAGGACACTTAATCATCAAGCAAAATTGATTGAGAGGCTTAGTTATAACAAAGGGAAGTGACAGGCATTGTGCAGCTCATTGATTGTTGACTGCACTTTTTCAAGAATGCAGACATTAAATGAGTTGACATGAAAACTCTGATACTTTGTAACACTGCAACTTGTCTGGCAACCAAAAATCATGTTTTGTTTTTACTGCTGTTGCCAATTGTTTATGTGCATTGTAATGAATACTCACTTCAAAAACAGCTGTTTGAAATTCCATGTCTTAGTAAGGAATCTGATTTCATCACAAGTGTCATCACACTGGTGCCTCTCCCTGTTTGCAATGCAAACATATTCACTCTGCTGCACCCAAGAAGTTAATCCTGTTTTTGTGTTTTGTTCTCTTATCAGATAAAGTTTATTGAATTTACCTTATATTCCACTCGTATCTTAACTGCATCTTCAAAGCACACAGTAAAGGTACTGCTGTATCCCCACAGAGCCTCCAGGGTGCCTGCAAGTCCCATATGTTTTAACCAGGCTAACTGCTTCTAGATCAAGCTAAACATGATCTAAATGCAACAAATAAAAATATAAATGGCTCCTAAAGTTCAGGATCTGACTTATAAATATTTAGAATATTCTCACATCCCTTTAGTGCAAAAGAGAACAACGTTCTACTAAGTTGAGGGAGAAATTGGGCAAAAGAGGTTTACATTTGCTTATATTATGAATAAATACGGTAATGAATAAATACGGTAAAGTGGAATTTGGTTATCTAAGTAATTTCATGTCTGCTTTTTTTCTGTTGTCAAACCGCTTGGTTTTTCTTTTTTCTTACATTGTTTCAAAACACCAGTGATTGTCGAAGCTTTTCGTCTGGCATCCAAGCAATGAAAGAAACTGGATTTTTCTTTCCCCAAAGAGTTCAAAGGAAATATGTCCGACTTATCGCTGTGCACCATCTTCCTTTTTTCTTTTTCTTTGCAGGAAACTTATGACAATATCCCAGGCCCGAACAAAATCACATTCCTGCTGCAGGCCATCAGAGATGCATCAGCTGCAGAGGAGGTTTGTACATTAAATCCGAATGCGTCAAGTTGTTTCAGTTTGCAGCAGTGAGGACAAACCGGTGCCGTCTACCACCAATCGCGGTTATTAAAGTGTCCAGGGAGAACTAAGGGCATCTGAAGAATCCAGTTGTCACATGCGGGACCTCGCCACTGCCTGACAGCGCCGCCGCCTCATGACTCATCGTGTTACCATTTGGTTAAGTTGACTGTGACCACCAGCTGCTCGGCCCCTCGTGCTTCCTCCCTTTTCCTTTACCTCAAGGCTGATATTTTTAGACTTTTTAGAAACGGGAGCAGGCAGCGAGGTGCTGGGGGGGAGTGACTCTGCTTTTTAAGATGTTGCAGCTTCCCTCAACCTTGATGTTTTATGTTGCATGCATGCATTCCAGCTGTGTTCTAAATGAATGTACAAGTGTGGAGCTTTGTTTTTCTCTCCTCAGGTCAGGCAGATGGCGGCGGTGCTGCTGCGGCGGCTGCTGTCGTCCTCCTTTGAGGAAATCTATCCAGGTTTGACGCTGGCGATGCAGACGGCCATCAAGACGGAGCTGCTGTCCAGCATCCAGCAGGAGGCGTCGCCCAACATTCGCAAGAAGGTCTGCGACATCGCAGCTGAGCTCTGCCGCAACCTCATTGGTAAAGTCTGACGTTTCAACACCTTTTAAAGTTTTACTCCACAAGCCAGTTTGTCGTACATCTCGGTGGTCCGTTGATCAAATATTTAATCTTTTCACTGCATCTTGTTGGTAATTTTCAACTCTAGATGATGATGGGAATAACCAGTGGCCTGAAGTACTCAAGTTCCTCTTTGACTCTGTGAACTCTGATAACGTTGGTCTGCGAGAAGCTGCCCTTCACATATTCTGGTGAGCTCCAGCTGCCTTGGCCCGCTGTCCGTTCAGCAGGACGTCCCGGTGTCTGACGTTCTCCCCTGTGCTTTAGGAACTTCCCAGGAATCTTCGGCAACCAGCAGCAGCACTACCTGGAAGTTATCAAGCGCATGCTTGTTCAGTGCATGCAGGACCAAGCAAACCCACATGTAAAAACCCAGCGACATGCCTGCTGCCCTCTCAGTTTGACCAACAAGAGATTATATGAGTTCTGTATGTTATACATGTTCTGTGCCTCCAGATTCGCACCCTGGCAGCTCGGGCAGCAGCATCGTTTGTTCTGTCCAACGAAGGCAACACGGCTCTGCTGAAGCATTTTGCCGACTTGTTGCCTGGAATCCTGCAGGTAGGATTCTACACTCCATGTTGATGCATTTCTTTCCCCCTTAATGTTGAGCACTAATTTTAGAGCAGCACAATATTTCATATTGCAAACTTTATACAGGACTGCTAGAATCCTTGAAATGCTTGAATTTCAATCAAGTGTTTTTAAACTGTTAGATTTCTGTCTGAAATCCTTGAAAGTGGTTGATATTCAAACTGCAGTTTTATAATAAAGTGCAATCTGAACATTTACAGTTGTAACCAGTTATTTTAAGATCAATAAGATATTTTTGTTTTTTCACTGAAGTTGAATTGGACCAAATTTCTCTCTGCACAGCATCCTAAACCAGTCAAACCATAATTTTAACATTAAATGCCTCAACCAAAGAAACTGAGCTAAAATCTGCAAAAAGAGCAAATCAGAACAAACTGAAAATGTGTCAAAATTACAGGTGCTTCAATGCAATGATCGCACTATTGAATATTTTCCTGATGGAATGAAGCTCAAACTAGCATATGTCTTGTCGTGGTCAGGCGGTGAATGAGTCATGTTACCAAGGAGACGACTCTGTGCTGAAGTCTTTGGTGGAGATTGCCGATACGGCCCCCAAGTACCTGAGACCCAACCTGGAGCCGACGCTGCAGCTCTGCCTGAAGGTGCGTTCAGTTTGGTCGCCGTGACGTCAGAAACCACATCGGACAACCATTTGCTTAACCCGCTGTCCTGTCCTGTCCCCTCAGCTGTGTGCTGACACAAACCTGACCAACATGCAGAGGCAGTTGGCCTTGGAGGTCATCGTCACGCTGTCGGAGACGGCAGCGGCCATGTTGAGGAAACACACAGCTATCGTAGCTCAGAGCGGTGAGGATGCGGCTCGTCGTCTACAAGCAGTTTTCTTTTTTTGTTTTCTTTTTTTTTTGTCTAATTTCTAGTGGAAATACCTTTGTACACTTGGAATAAGACAAAACTTATTCCTTTTCAACATGTAACTGAATATTTTAAGCAAATTATTCCTTAATATCGATGTAGATTTTTTTAAAAATGTTTTGTTTGAAGTAAAATAATTTCAGTTGAACTAGAACTTTTTAATTCATGTTGAGGAATTACTGACTTAAAATAATCATCTTCTTGCTCAGACGTTACTTGAAAGTTATTTTTATGTACTAAGATACTAGACAAAAACACTTTGTAAGAGTTTCTGTGTTTTTTTTGTTTTTTTTTTTTTGTTTTTTTTTTGTTTTTGTTGTACTGGTCTCATTTTCTAGTTGCTAAAATCCTTTAATCCCAGTTCCCCAGATGCTGACCATGATGGTGGATCTGGAAGACGACGATGAGTGGGCCATGGCTGATGAACTAGAGGATGATGACTTTGACAGGTAGGCTGCAGCGCCACCTGCAGTGCAGGAAGTGTAAATGGCTCATTCCTGACCGTGTGTTGTTGCTCATCAGCAACGCTGTGGCTGGAGAAAGCGCCCTGGACAGAATCGCCTGTGGTTTGGGAGGGAAGATCATTTTGCCCATGATCAAGCAGCACATCATGCAGATGCTGCAGAACCGTAAGTAAAGCTGCTCAATGTAGATGTGTGTTTTTTTTTTTTTTTTAAATTTAACAAATTAGTCTTGGCCTTAAGTTTTATTTGTTTCCATATGTCAACAGCTGACTGGAAGTACCGTCACGCTGGGTTGATGGCTCTGTCTGCGATCGGTGAAGGTTGCCACCAGCAGATGGAGGCTATTCTCCAGGAGATAGTCAGCTTCGTCCTCCTTTTCTGCTCTGATCCAGTAAGAAACATTCAAGTCTCCATACGTTCACCATGTGCAGATTGATAATTTAATGGTGCTTCTTTTAGGGGTTACATTGTGGGTTTCTTGCTATAATGTAGGATAAATATGGTCCATTTAATTTTTAAATGGTGGTCATTTTTACTGGTGGCTTAAGTTGTTCTGACTTCCAACTGTGATTTTGTTCAAGCAAAATACTGCTGCACACTTTTTTTTTGGCAAGAGTATCAAGATAATCTAGAGTCTAACCTGTACCAGTTACTATTAGTTTTTACATTTACTGTATACAAACTATACACAAAACCAAATATTTTGGCCTGCAGGCAAAAACTGGCCACAAATGAGTTTTTTTTTTATTCCCACCTACAGTAAAATCAGCGCAGTGTTTTCATTTTGTTCAAATGTCCTATCAAAACGCACATTGTTCTAGTTTTTGGTTTTGAAATCTTGACAAGAATTTGATTTGCATCACTCTTCAAAAGCATATTGACTTTTGCAGAGTTAAATACTTGGCGTAATTAAAATGTTCCATTTCAATTGGTCTGAAAAATCTTGTCCAATTAAAAAAGTCAATCTGTGCTTCCTGTTGAGTTTGCCGTCTTTTCCCCGTTCTCAGCACCCAAGAGTTCGCTACGCTGCCTGCAACGCCATTGGACAGATGGCCACAGACTTCGCTCCAACCTTTCAAAAGAAGTTCCACGATAAGGTAGCAGGGAAGACGATTAACTTCTGCGAATGTTTGTTCCCGGAGGAATAAAAAGTGAACTTACCGACTGTAACTCGTGGCAGGTCATCTCAGCTCTGCTGCAGACGATGGAGGATCAGAGTAACCCGCGGGTCCAGGCGCACGCCGCCGCCGCCCTCATCAACTTCACAGAGGACTGTCCCAAATCCCTGCTGATTCCATACCTGGACAGCCTGGTGCAGCACCTTCACGTCATCATGGTGGCCAAGCTGCAGGAGGTAGAAAAGGCCCCCACTGACTGAGGCCCGTTCAGACCGTTTGAAGTTTTAACGTCTTTTCTCTTGGCGTTCCCAGCTGATCCAGAAAGGAACCAAGCTGGTCCTGGAGCAGGTGGTGACGTCCATCGCCTCGGTGGCCGACACGGCAGAGGAGAAGTTTGTGCCGTACTACGACCTCTTCATGCCGTCGCTCAAGCACATCGTGGAGAACGCCGTGCAGAAGGAGCTGCGGCTGCTGCGGGGGAAGACGATAGAGTGCATCAGTCTGATCGGTCTGGCTGTTGGCAAGGACAAGGTCTGTTTGGGGGCCTGAATGTGTGAGCAAACTGCTTTCCGTACGGCTTCAGACGAGCCCTTTTGTTTGTGCTCTGCTAGTTCATGCCGGACGCCTCAGCCGTGATGCAGCTGCTGCTCAAAACCCAGACGGACTTTAACGACCTGGAAGACGACGATCCTCAGGTGGGAGAGTTCAATTATTAATGTTTTGTTTTTGTGTTGTTTTTTTTTTTGTTTTTTTTAGCAATTCTGACAGAATCTGTTTGTGCTTTAGATTTCCTACATGATATCAGCCTGGGCCAGGATGTGCAAGATCCTGGGGAAGGAGTTTCAGCAGTACCTCCCTGTGGTGATGGGACCCTTAATGAAAACGGCCTCCATCAAACCTGAAGTGGCTCTTCTTGACAGTAAGCTACCAAAACAAATGTTTTGTTCCCTTGGGGGACGAGTTCTGTTTTCTAATTTCATTTCCAAAGTGAAGATGCACGTCTGACGATGTGTCCACTGCAGCTCAGGACATGGAGAACATATCTGAGGAGGAGGGATGGGAGTTTGTGAACCTGGGAGACCAGCAGAGTTTTGGGATAAAGACAGCCGGCCTGGAGGAGAAGGCCACTGCCTGCCAGATGCTGGTGAGCAGAAAACTGTTTATGATTCATGTGTGATGAGAAATTGTTGCTTTTGATCAGCCTGATTGTTGCTGGTTTCCAGTTCTGTTAATAAGCTTCTTCTTCTTCTAGGTGTGTTATGCCAAAGAGTTGAAGGAGGGTTTTGTGGAATATACAGAGCAGGTGGTGAAGCTCATGGTTCCTCTGCTCAAGTTTTACTTTCACGATGATATCCTTCTTTAACTTTTAAAATTTCAAGTACTTACTTGTTTTTAGTAGGTGACTAGACTTGGAAAACTTGGTTCCAAATATGTCTTTGTTTAAAAAAATGGGACTAAAATGAGCTCAGGACTGTTGAAACTCTAAAAATGGCAGCTGTTTTTCTTTGACCGTGTGACGTGTGCGAGTGGCTGCGGCCGAGTCCATGCCGCTGCTCCTGGAATGCGCCCGGGTCCGGGGGCCAGAGTACCTCACCCAGATGTGGCACTTCATGTGTGACGCGCTCATCAAGGCCATCGGCACGGAGCCCGACTCAGACGTCCTCTCTGAAATCATGCATTCTTTCGCCAAGGTGAGTCTCAACGTCTGTTTCACCAACATGCATCAAAGAAACAAGTCAGGCTTTACCAACCTAGATGGTGGCTAAATTAATAATGCTAAATGATCCAGTAATTGTGTGTTTTTGTTTTGATGGTGTTTTGTGTGTCCAGTGCGTTGAGCTGATGGGAGACGGCTGTTTGAACAACGAGCATTTTGAGGAGCTGGGCGGGATCCTTAAAGGGAAACTGGAAGAGCACTTTAAAAACCAGGAGCTCCGGCATGGTGAGGCTCAGCCAATCAGATCCGTCTCCTGGTGAAGTGTCTCCTGTTAGCTTGCGCTCCGAACACAGTATCCATGTGACGTGAAAATGTTTTTGCTTCACAGCCAAAAGACAAGATGAAGACTATGACGAGCAGGTGGAGGAAACCCTACAAGATGAGGTTGGTATAACATTTATCTTTTGTATTTTTGTGTGAGAAAGTGTAAAAGATTTTCCTGTGGCCTCTTGAGTGTTTATTTCCTGACTCTGTTTCCAGGATGAGAACGACGTCTACATCCTGACCAAGGTGTCGGACATCCTGCACTCTGTGTTCAGCAGCTATAAGGAGAAGGTTCTGCCGTGGTTTGAGCAGCTGCTGCAGCTCATCGTCCAGCTAATAGTGAGACCTTTGTCGTTTCTGCCGAGCGTTAAACGATCCAAACCTCAGCCGATTGGCTCCGCTGACGCGTTTCGCATCCCTTCAGTGTCCCAACAGGCCGTGGGCCGACAGGCAGTGGGGTCTGTGCATCTTCGACGACGTGATCGAACACTGCAGCCCCTCCTCCTTCAAGTACGCCGAGTATTTCCTGCGGCCGATGCTTCAGTCGCTTTGCGACACGAGCGCCGAGGTCCGGCAGGCGGCCGCTTACGGCGTCGGGGTCATGGCTCAGTACGGCGGCGACAGCTACTGTCCTTTCTGCACAGGTAGGGAGATGCCAGCCGGTCTGGACTCGCCGCCTCCAAGGCGTTTAGTTTGATGTTTGGCTTGTTGCTGCAGAGGCGCTGCCCCTGCTGGTCGCCGTCATCCAGGCGGCCGACTCTCGGTCCAAGGAGAACGTCAACGCCACGGAGAACTGCATCTCGGCGGTGGGGAAGCTCACGAGGTTCCGGCCGGAGTGCGTCAACGTCAACGAGGTTCTTCCCCATTGGCTCAGCTGGCTGCCGCTCAAAGAAGACAAGGAGGAAGCTGTTCACACGTTTGACTTCCTGTGTGACCTCATTGAAAGGTAGGCCTGTTGTCCATCAGCCGTCCACGTCTGTGTCCACGTGGTTACCTTTTAAAACGGCTTAGAAGAGACGGTTTGGAAACGTTTTGAGCGACTCTGGAACTGTTTGAGGTCATCTGGTCAACCTCTGGGCTTCTCTTCTCCACAGCAACAACCCAATTGTCCTCGGGCCAGAAAACTCCAACCTCCCTAAAATTTTCCTCATCATAGCCGATGGCGTCGCCAACGAATCTGTTAAAACTGAAGACGCCTGCACCAAACGGCTCGCAAACGTCATCCGTCAAGTACAGGTCAGCAAGAGGTCAAAGGTCCTATAAGATCTGAGAGGGTTTTTTTCTTCTTTTTTTTTGTTTTCCTTTCTGGAAAAAAAGAAAACTAATTGAAAATGGCAAAATATTTTCACAGTGGCTTTCACCCTTTACATGAGTCGTGTAATGTAGGCTGCAAAAATTATTTAATTACATGAAGATGCACTTTTACCAGAATAGTTGTAAAATTACAAGATAATCAATTTTAAGAGGGACAAAAGTTAACTAGCTTAGTTGGGTGGCTGGTTCTTTGAAATACTCAGTTGTTGGTACAATTGTTTCAAAGTTCTGTCACTAAAAATATTTTTGATGCATTAAAGTTAAAGTATTTCCTTATCTGTAAACTTTAATTTTTAGTTTTTATCTTGACGTTCTATTTGTTCCAGCTTTAAAACTTCATTCTCGTACTATTTCAAATTTCTAGTGTCTTTCTTGTGACACTTCCTGGCCCTTCGTTCCTAAATGTTTGTGTGGTTCGTATGTAACAGGGAGTATAAATGGAATCACAAGTTGTCTGTTTTCCTCTCCAGGTGTCTGCAGGATTATGGACGCAATGCGTTTCCACCCTGAACGAGACGCAGCAGAAAGCCATCCAGGACCTGCTGAACACGGCCTGAACCTGGACCGTCACCCTGTCATCTTCCTTTCCGTTCTCCAAAAAGCCCATGAAGAAACGTAGAGCCTCCTGGATCTCCATACACTCCCTGACCTCCTCCTGCTCTGTAGTGTATGGATGCCAGATTCATCCTCATCTTCACCTTCGCCTGACCAACATAAAAACCGAAGCTCAGCTAACTGGTGGGGGAAGCAGGTTAGATCTTTGCGATGGGAGGACATTGGCCACCAACCTTAAAGACTTTCTTCCGCTACTCCAGGAAGTGAGAATAACAGTTAAGCTGTCGCCCCATCTCTTATCTGGACGCTTCCTTTTCAGCCATTCCCCCAACTTGTCTTGCTTCTCCACCCAGAAGGGGCTCAGTCACCCAACTCATTGGACTTCAGACCCGAGGATGGCAGGACATTATTCTGGACTGAGCTGCTCAAAGAGGTGGAAATGCACACTGGGCAGCCACTGCCTGTGTCCTGTGAAATTTCTTTTTTTATTTCTTTTACTCGTTCCGTGTTCAGTCGGCCGAAGGGGGGAGGAATGACCTCAGTCTCCCACGGTTGACCAGGTGTATTTGAAAACGGCATGTTAAGTGGCTAAGCCCAAGAAAACCCAAATGGTTTGGTTATTTGCATCATTTGACGTCTGGGAAGCGGTTTTCCTTAATAGCCTTCACAGGAAGTTTGAACGGTTCCCGGACCCTCCGTGTAGAAGGGGGGGGGCGTTTCTTCAGAGACTCGTTCTGTAGTTGGTTGACGCCTTGAAGCAAGTTGACTGTAAAGAGTGCGACCTTGACTCCTGACCTTCTGGTTTTGACCCTTTGCAGTTCTGCAGATGTGAAATGGAACCTACTAATAAAATTACATTGAGGACTTCTGAGATGGTTTTATTTAAAATCTTAGTGTGCAAGAAATTGGTGTATATTATACAAGTTGTTTTTTTTTACATAGGTAACATGATTTGTTTTTACAAAACCAGGCACTGTATTTCAACATTTTTCAGCTTTAAATAACTATGGAAAGCTTTTACTCCAGAATATTCAATTGCCTATAAGTTTTCCATTCTCCATGTTCAAATGTTTCATTTATTTGGTTTATTTCTATTATTCCCCTTTGTTTTTCTGGTGCCTTTCATTGCTTTAGTTTTTATTTAAAATTGGTCTAGGAATGAAGTCAGTCTGGCACTTTTGCTAATATGTTGGAACCTTGAGTTGATGAATACCTGAAATACAGTTACTCGAAATCTTTGAATTTTACTGATTAATAAAAAGAGAAATGTGATTGGCCGAACAGTGGGCGTTGATATTTGAGGGTGAAGGGTTAACCTAACCTAAGCTAAGCAAAATAATTTACATAGTGGGGTTTAAAACTCTTAAGATTTCAATTAAGATGTTAAAGTCTTGTTCCAAAACAAAATTATCTTAACTTTATTCGCTTATTCTTTTAAAACCTTTTTTTTTTTTTTTTTTTTTCTTTTTCATTTTTCCTTGAATGCATCATGTCAGACGGAGTGGAGGGAAAGCGATTATCCAATTATCACAAAGTTTTAAATGTCTTAGTTTGGACTTTTATTTTCTGGTCAATGAATCTTTCGGAAGATATATATTTTTTCTCACTATACTTAGAAACAATCTATCAGCTACTGTTTCACTCGTTAACTTTATCTGTGGTGTGATCATTAGCTGAAGGTCCATCAGTCTGTTTCAGACGCCTGGTGAAAGAACTGGTCATCTTCCCACCACTTCTCTACAAGGGAGTTCAGCATAGATGGCGTTTTGTTCTTCAAACACTGTACAGCTGGTTTAAACATCTTTAACTTCCTTAGCGTTCAAAATGTTTTAACGCTAAGCACCGATGCTAGGTGGTGCTATAACTTATTCTGGAGGAGACTGAGCACCTCCAAGAAAATAGTATTTTCTACTTCATTTTATGTAATATATATTTTTTTTTTCAAATATTTTTTGAAAACAAAATATATATTACATAAAACTGAAATAGAAAATGTAACAATTCTGATCATGTTGCCTGAATAGTTCCCAGAGATTTTATGTAACCTTTTTAATTAGTATGCACTTTAAAAAAAGTGCTACATTTACTTCTGGAGTTCAAGTTACTTCAGAAATGTAAGCACAATTTTTGTTTGTTCGGTACGAAATGGTAACTTTACCTCTGTGTACTAATCATCCACTGTTTAATTAGAAAAGGATTTGAGTTCATTTCGAGCTAAATCAGAAAAGACGCACAGTAAACAGCAGCCAGGCTTTATTAGGACATCTACTTCAACAGAATGTTTTAAATCAAAGCTTTCAACCATGAATGCTGTGGGTAGCTGAGAATTCTTTATCCTTTTTACATATTTCACACAATATACATGAATGTGTTGGAACGGTTCTTAATTTAGTCCCAATGCAAGCAGCCTGGGGCCAATCGGAGCTTCAGGGTCGGTTCTGTTCGAGCTGATTCCAGGTACCTGTTGAGTGTTTATTTCCATCTCAGTCAACGGGTTGAGCTTTCCGGCTGCAGTCCCGACATTTTTGCTCTGCTCACACAGAAACTGCAGCTTCTTCACTGTCAAATGTGTCTGGGGTTCATCTGGTCCAATTCACAGTGGCTGTTTAAATCCCCAAACCAGCTGGGAACGCCAAGCTCTGCACAACGAACGAGTCTTTTCATTTATAAGAAAAACACAGTGAGACGATGCTCTGCAGGGTTATGAGCAACTTCCAGGAAAAAAAAGAGGAAAAAAACTAAACCTTAGACATGTTAAAAACCAGTTTTTTTTTTTTTTTTTTTACATCTACAGGTTAAGAGAAAGGGAGAGGATTTATAACGAGGGCATTACTAGCAGAATCTGTCCGTGGATTTGTGTTTCTGCCCCATGATCGTTTCACTACAAGAGCAGAATTATACAACACATAAATTAAAGCTGTCGGTTTGATCGCAGCCACCAGGCGGCGATGGCGAGTGAGCCAGTGTCACCAGATATTACAGTATTTACAGTGAAGCAAGACTATAAGTGAACAGGTAAGAAGTTTTCAGACACAAACAGCTTTAAACATGATGTATTCTGAGTAATTCTCACACGACACACAGAGACCTCAGCCCCTTCGGGTCAATTCAGCTTTTAGTCGCAGGTTGACTTTTCCTTGGCTCGTCCTACTGAAGCATTTCCACAAACGCGTCAAACTCGTCGATGTTCTTCTCGTAGACGCGCAGTTTCTCCGGCAGAGAGTCCTGCAAACGAACCAGCTCACATCAGTCCTGTTTAATGTTCTTGAACTAAAAATGTAGCGCAAAATTATGATGGCGCATCAGGGCCGTTGTAGTTAGAAGAAGTTGATCTCTAAAATTAGATGAAATTTCTTTTGAGCTTCAAAAGTGAAACGTTTGCTAGAAAATAAGACATTTTGAGATTTTCTAGAAGTAAGAGCTTTACATTTTTTGACTTTTCATCTCTCTCAAAATACTTCACACTCAAATTTTCCATTTTTTTCTCTTTTAAATTCCTGAGATGAATCAAAAAAAAAAAAAAAGATTTCTGCATTTTTTTTTTTATTTTCAAACTCAAATTTCCCAAGTTTTTTTTTTCTAGAAAATGTCCAGCTTTTTGGTAGAAATAAACTTTATTTTTTTATTTTTTCATAACAATCTACAATGGCCCCAATTCGCCGTCGGACAAATCTAAAGGTGAAGAAGGCGCGTCGTGTACCAGGTCGTCAGCCATCGACTGGGAGCTGGTGTGCAGGGAGAGGCTGGTCAGCTGTGGAGGATTCTGGAACTCTCGGTAGAAAGTACCCAGATCCATGGGCAGAAGGTCGTCTTTAGAGAAAGCTGGACGCTGCAAACGGGGACAGATAAAAAAATGTTACGTCTGCATTGGGATTCCAGTGAGAAAAAACATTTAAAACTGGTCACTTCACTCAGTTGTTTGTGTGTTTTATGCTGATAGTTTTTGAAGTCAGAAACAGAAACCGCTCACAAAGTCCACCATGACGAAGTCGTCCTGTGGCCCCGATCCGTCCGAGCCCTGAGAGTGAAGGCTGGCCTGCAGGGGCGACTGGGAGGCGGGAGAGTCTGGAGGACGGACCTGACCGCAAAAACACACACACACACACACACACACACGGTCACCTCCCAGCAGCAGGACGCACGTCACTAAAGACGCTGAGGTGTTAGAAACCAGATCAGGTCACCATGGGATCGTTCTCCTCAGAGTCGAGACCACGAGGAACAAACGCAGCGAATGGGAGATCCAGACTGGCAGCTGTTATCTACACAGACGCACACAAACAAAAAAAAACTTTTTTTTACCAACTGTCATGGAGCGGAAGGTCAGAGGAGACCGAGTGCCATGTCACCTTCATTACCTGAGTGTTGGGTTTATTCACAAAAGCCCCGACCTTCCTGGTGAAGGCGTTGAGCATCTCCACCGGGTCAGAGGGAGAGACGCTCCTCCGCCCGTCGTCCCTCCGTCCCTCTCCGCTCTGCAGCAGGCCGTCTTCGTCGCCGCTGTCAGGCAGCGCAGGAACAGTTTTTCTTAGCGATATTTTCCAAGCTAAAGCGAAGGCGCTGGTGCGGAGGAACCTACCTGCTGCTCGGCGTGTTGGGAGCGTTTTCCACAGTCAGATGGACATCCGCTCCGTGAGGAGGCGGAGCCGGAACCACAACGCTCCCGCCTTCTTTAACCTGGGAGGGAGAACGTCACTGAACGGAAGCCGAGGGACTCGAGTTCTGATCCCAGAATGAGAGTTTGCGCTTAAGTTTGGGGTTTCCAACATTTGACCCATTGATGCTTATTTGGAATAAAGGTAAAATGGTTTTTGACGCGATATTCTGACAATAGAAAGTGTTGATTGCAACACAAAATATAAATCTTTTTTACAACCAAGCTCTTATAACAAGTAGGTCGTCATCTATCCAGAGACGTCTACTGAAAAATTTATATTACTGCACCCACATCAGGTTTTGTCTAATTTATTAAACTTGGCTAAATATAGAAACAGTTTCAAACGTTTTTATAACTGAGAACACATTTATTCAAGTAAACCCCCCAAAATTTATTTTAATCTTTCAATACTTTTGACTCAATGATTTTGGAAAACCTCTGGCTTAAGTTTTCATACCTCTTTAAATTTATTATTTCCCTAAGTAAACATCAGTTTACTTTGTGCTGCTACCTGGTTTGTGTTGAACTCAGCAGCTCCTCCTGTAGGTACAGGCTGGTAGGACAATCTGGAAGCATAGAGCTGCAGAAACAAACAAACAAAAAAAAAAACACAGAAAATAATAACCAAGTAGCAAACACTAAGGTTCCTGTTGGTGGCTGGAGGGATGTGAGAAGGTGTGTGTGGAGCATTATGAGTTAACTACGATGCTACAACTGACAGCAAATCACAACAAAGTGAAGCTACAGGGATGAAAAAACTGCTCTGAGCTGCAGGGACTCCGGAGGTCAAGCCATGGAGAAGGTTGTGATGAACACAAAACTAGAGAGGCGAAGTCTGGTGGGTGAGCTTCGGCGCTTCTCACACAAAAAAAAACACACACCGTCAAACTACCACTGAAGACTCACATTGTGAGCGACAAGTCCTGGAGCCAATGGGAGCTGGAGACTGTCCAGTGGGAGGGGCTTGGACAGTTTGGAAGGGGACGGACTCAGAGTGCAGACACACTGAGTCCCCGCGAAAGACAAAAGTTACAGGAAACGGACGAGAGAAGAGAGTGAAACGATAATCAGGAGTGAGAGTCGACAAGTAAAGAGAGGGAGGGGGGAGGATGGTGGGCTCACCTGAGAGGGGGGGGAGGTGGAGAAGGAGGTGGTGCAAACCTCCTGAGAGTCCTGGACTCCAGCAAACGCTCCGCCGTCGTCCTCATCCGGGGCTCTGAAGACGCACAGACAGGAAGTGGTTTCGTCGAGGCGCAGGAAGCTGGAGGACGACTCAGAAGCGACCGCCGAGGCCCTACCTGTAGTTGCAGGGCTGCCCCATTGTGATTGGACGCTGGTTGCCGCCGGGCGGGTCCACGAAGTGATCCACGATGATCCCCATGATGGGAGCCGACCGTTCGAACTGCCTGCACAGGAAACACAGACTGTCGTTAGCCTGCTGAGCTGAAGGGTAGAATGAGCTGCCGTGGCAACGTGCTGGTCACCTGCTGGACATGAACGCCAGGTTGGTGCGGTAGGCGCAGGACAGCGTTACCGTGCCGACCGGGGTGCCGACAACACCGACGCGCACCGTTTGGAAACCTTGGTTAAAAAAAAAAAAAAAATTCAAAACTGATTGACAGACTGAGGACAATCACACATTAAACGGACCAGAACTAAAGTGACCTTCTCCTAATCCACCCAGCTGGACTTCGCCAAAGTAGATCCTACACAGGAGACAACATTTAGGAGGACATCGTAACTTTCTTATGGCTGAATTCAAGAGATCGGCGCCGATCAGGACACCTGTACAATATGACGTAGTCGTGGCCCTGCTTTCTGGACAGCTTATAGGCTGGAGTCACTCTGGTGATGGCCAGCAGAGACTTGAGGAGGACAGACAGCCGGTTATAGACGGTGTACGACACTTTAATGTCCTTATCGCACCTGCAGGAGAGCCAGAAACCACGCAGGTTAAACGTGAAAACGGCAGCTAAGCCGGAGCTAGAAACGCTGCTTACTTCTCGTTCATCTCCAGGCACCAAGTCTCTAACTCCATGGAGTCTCCCTGGGCAACGAAGACGGAGACCAAACCAGATGAATTTAGCAACAAAGACTCTCCTTGGTTACGAGGAGCTGGAACTAAAGAGACTTTCTGAGTTCTACCTCTGAGGTCTTCAGGGAGATCTCCACACACATGGAGCGGCCGATGCCTGGAAGCTGGCCGGCCAGCGCCTTCTTGGCCTCATGAGTGACCTCTGGGATGTCTTTGATGGCCAAGTTAAACTAAACAGAACGTGGAACAGAGACGGTGAAAAAATGCTCCACATCAGCAAACCAACAAGGTAGATTAAACAAAAATGAAAACAGAGATTTAGTTTCTTACCCAGTCTGAGCCAGTGGGTGAGGAAGACGAGCGAGTGCAGATCTTCTCCCCCAGGCGAGCCTGAACAATCACCTGGACAGTCTGCAGGTGAACACAAACAGGGGTGGGAATGAATCTAGAGAACGTTGGTGAAAACAGGGATGTGGAGGTTTAAATGGATGGTAAAATAAAAGATCTGGAAAACTTTTGGAACAAGTGAAAAAGCCTTTAGTTACAACGAAAACGTAAGCCTTAGGCTGCCCTCTGACCTTTAAGGCAAAAAACTTGATGAACTTGTCCAAGTCTTTCTTATCCTGTGGACTCAGGTCACCGTCCATGTTGTCACGACCCTGTGGATCACAGGAGACAATCTATTAGGACATTTTCTACATTATTAATTTAAAAAACCCATTTATTTATATAAATGTACAATAATGTGAAATACTTAAAAAAATAATGTGAAAAGTAAGTCATAAACAATCTTTAAACACAAAGACCTTTACAGAATCATAAACTTTACAACTAAGTGACAAATAAAAGCAATGTTAATGCGAAAACATATTAAAGTAAGATAAACACACACAAAAGTATTGCAAAAATAATAGCTTAAAATATTCCAACAGTGAAAAAACAAATCATTTTTAATACACAAAAGTAGATGCACAGAAAATTAAATGCAAAACCAAATGTACATGTTTGGATTTTCCACTATCTGTTCTATGCTTAATCATAAGAATGATCAAAATAACTAAATTAGGTGCTAAACTTTGCTTTTTGTTGTAAAAAGCATCCAAAAATGTTGAACTACTTAAGCCACAAAGTTTGACCTACATAAACAATTTTGACTTATAGCTAATTTTGCTGCGTACTAATTTATTGTATTTCTAAATGAAATGAATGTAGAGAGAAAGTGTTCGACATAACAGCGACATCCGTCGTTTACAAAGGCAGTTTTTAAACCTGACACAATCCTTAGTTCTGGAAAACAAATAAGGCCTCCACGCTTATTAAAAATAAACCTTATTAAATATGGCGGTCATTCATAGTACAAAGATTGACTGCAACATTTTATTATCTACAGCGTCTGTTATATAAAAAACGAAACCATAACAGGAGGAATTCTGGAACAATTACTGCTTGTTTTCCTGACAGAATAGTGAGTCACTGCTATACCAGCGTTAGCATGTCGCTAATGCTAGCCGACTGGCTGGATAACGAGGGCTTTGTAAAAGCGTTTAAAAACACCGAAACTTACATTAGCCGTTTCCTTAGCGATGGGCGTTCAATATAATAGACATGAGCTTAAACACAAAACAGAATTAGTATTTTCTATAAACATTCATAGGCCATTTTCGGACACACATAACGTCAGCAGCTGCTGTGCCACTTTTCTGTTTATCTTCTCCATGTCGACGTGTTTATGTAGCGGCGATCTCCAACTCGCACTTTCGCCACATCCTTCTTCTGTAATATTTATTCACTTGAACAGCTGAAACATACAATTACACTATGCATCACTCTGAGGACATCTTTCGTGAACTAGAAAACATTCATATATGTATATATAAATACTGAATTTGCTGTGTCGAATCTGCGATTGGATACCGCAAACGAACTTTCCTTTGACTTATTTTGGTTGCCAGATGCTAGTTTATCTCAAGGTAAACCATGGTTTTTAAAGGTATTGAAAAGGTTTGGAGGTTAATTTGAAGTCACCTAGTTTCATCGAGTCTGCAGAGTTGTTAGGCGGACCATACTGAACGAAGCTAGCTAAAAACTAGATAGAAAATTGGGTTAGCACTCGTGTTTATGTTATGCTATCTTAAGCCTCTCTAGGCTTAAACAAAGCTTTTTTTTGCCTGTTTAAAAAGCACATATCACAATGTTAATGCTGCATTGTACCAAAATGAATGCATATGCGTAATGCATACATTTAAAGCGTATTCAGCTATTTAAAATCACGAGAAAGCCTTAATGGCGCATCCTGAAGAGAAATAGCTAACCCAGACACAGTACCTGCACAAGTATTTACACTCTTTGAACTTCACATTTTGTCACATTAGAGCCACAAGCTTCGCAGGATTTTCTTCAAAGTAGTGCCTACTTGTAAAATAGAAGAAAAATATATATGCAGTTTGCAAGTGTTTTGAGTTATGTCTTAACTGGCTTTTTATGTTCACAGATTTTTATCAGAATTTAGGCTTGGAATTTAACTAGGACGTTCTAATGCATGTATATACTTTGATTTAAACCATGTTTAGTTTCATTGTTGTGCTGGAAGGTGAACCTCCTGTCCAGTCTCGAGTAATTTCCACCCTTAAACAGAAGATCTCAGCTTTCCTGTGTCTGCTGAAATAAAGCAGCCCCACAGCCTGCTGCTACCACCACCGTGTCTCGTGGTCAGCGTGACGAAGATACCAGTGCGGTGTTACTTTACTGTCTCACACAGCTTTTTGCATTTTACCCCAAAAAAGTTATGTTTTGTCCTTATCTGTGTCACATGTTGTCTTTTTGACATTTTTATTTCAATTATAAAAATACATTTTTCTTTTCATTTTACTGATTATTGTTGATTTTTTTGTCTTTCCTTGTAACCTGTTAGTGCATGGCCACACAAACACTTAAAACTAGTTTCTTCTGCAGGAAAACTGAAAATGACTCATCTAAGTTTCACAAACATATTTCACTTTTCACAAAATTAGCATTTTCTGCATGGTGCTTTTTCTTCTTTTCCCTCAGCATGGCCGTCCCTATAGCCATCTTAGACTGCGATCTTCTTCTCCACGAGCGAGGCCATAAGACTCTGGAGCGCTTTGACCTGGACACCGTTTCAAACAGCGTTCTCCTCTCAAACTTTGGGTTTCCGAGAGACTTCATCCTGTATCTGGTGGAATTACTCAGAGAGGTCCGCACTTGATAATCATTGCTCTTTAAAGATTTTTGTCTTAAAAAGAAATAATGTTTGCAGTTCCCATATTGCGCCACGACTCGTAATTTCCATTTGGCAGACTCTTTCCAGGAGAACCCTGAGATCCAGAGCAATCAGCCCCGAGGTTCAGGTGTTGGCAGCGTTGGGCTTCTATACGTCCGGCTCGTTCCAGACGTCCATGGGGGATATAATAGGGATCAGCCAGGCGTCCATGTCCAGATGTGTGACCAATGTGACTAAAGCTCTGGTGGAGAAAGCGCCACAGTTCATCACTTTCGACAGGCACATATGTTACACTTTGATTTAACGTTCGCCACCTTTATAGGAAATCTTAAACTAATACTGCATGCTGTTCAAACAGAGACCCGTCCAACAGAGATTACTCCTTCGAGGAGTTTCAGAGGGTGGCAGGATTTCCAGGAGTCCTCGGCGTTCTCGACTGTGTTCAGGTTAGCTGGTCAAAACAAAAGACTCTCATCTTCACTTTTTATTTTTAGCAATGCCTGGAAAATTGTGTCTTATAGAAAAGATGGGGACAAAGTAGGGAATAACTGTAAAGCAGCCGAAGAGCAGGTTTTAGAACAGTTTAAGTGTGATTTGCCTTTTATATTCAGTTATCCTCTATATGCAGATGCATCTAAAATTTGTGTTATTTTTCATTTCAGAAATTGAAACTCACATATAGATTCACTACACAGAAATAGGGGTCAAATATAAAAAGATAATTGCTAAAGAAGCTGGGTTTTCACTCAAAGCAAAATTCAGAATAAAGTTGGTGGACGTTCGTCTTAACACTTCCTCAACAGGTGGCCATCAAAGCCCCGAACAGCGACGCCTCCTCTTACGTGAACAAGAAGGGCTTTCACTCCATAGCCTGCCAGCTGGTCTGCAACGCCCGGGGGCTTTTACTCAGCGCTGAAACGTGGCCCGGCAGCCTGCAGGACAACCAGATTCTGCAGAGGTCAGCCATTTCCAAACAGCTGCAGGACAACGAGCAGGGCTGGCTGCTGGGTGAGGCGCGCTCCCAGGAGCAGTCGCACGTTTGACGTTCAGAGGTCCGACGGTAACGCAGGTCTGCTCTTTGAAAGGCGACGGGCGTTACCCTTTGAAGAAGTGGCTGATGACGCCGGTGGAGAGCCCAGGAACGGCTGGAGAGTTTCAGTATAACCTGGCCCACACCGTGACGCACGAGATAGTGGACAGAACTTTCAGGGCCATTCAGACAAGATTCAGATGTTTAGACGGCATCAAAGGGAACCTGCAGGTATGGTTTTAATAAAGCCTCCATGTTCCTGTGTAAGCAAAATGACATATATAAGGTTTCTCTCCATCATGAGCAGTATTCTCCTGAGAGGAGCTCGTCCATCCTCCTGGCCTGCTGCGTTCTGCACAACGCCTCGCTGCATTCCGGCCTGGACGCCTGGACTCTGGAGAGGACGGAGCCGCTGGAGCAGCCCAAGGGGCCTGAGCAGACGCTGGAGGAGTGGGACAGCGAGGCGGAGGAGCTCCGGAAACACATCATACTCAAACACTTCAGCTAGAGACTTAGCCACAGAGGATAGAGACCAGAACAAGACTGGATGGATGGATGGATGGATGAATGGATGAATGATTGGATGGATGGTAAGTAGGCATCATGGATGGATGATGGATAGATGCATGACAAATAAGCCGATGGATGGAATGAAGGAAAACAGACAAATGATGGACAGATCTCTCTCCATCCCTTTGCGTGACACAGGGAGGAATGAAGTCCACAGACACTGAGTTGCTGATGCAGATTTTTAATATTTTGCTCATTTCTACTCTACTGACTACACTATGATAACATAGATTTATATATATATATATGTATATATATATGGAGGAACATGCAGGACGCTATACAACAGAGACAACACATTTCAAACAGCCTGGCGCCCCCTACAGGCTCCTGACTGCTTTCTCAGGACATTCAGGTAACTTTGCAATAATCAATCACCTCCTGGACTAATCAAACTGTGTGTAGTTGCCGTGTCATCTCAGTTAATTACAAATTGACCCTCAACCCCTCAATCATCATTTCTTTCATTTTGATGCCCCTCACCCCCTTTTGTTTTCTTCCCCACATGACGTTCCACAGGCTAAAATCTGGGATTATGACAGTACAAAAACAAGGCCCACTATTTACAACAACTACACTGGAAGTTATTAATTATGTACATTTGGTATTTGGTCCCAGACGAATAAGAGAAATAGAGAGAGAGAGAGAGAGAGTGGATCTGGCTGCAGTCACATAATTCGTTTCTGTTCACTTCCGATGACAAAATGGAGACAAAATCAATTAACTAGATGGAAGAAAAAAAAGGAGGAAACCCGTGATGAAGCGAAATGCGTTATACACAGCTTCTGGACTAAAATGACTTGTTTGGGGTTTTCAGAACGCCATTGTGTTACAGATAGTGGTGATGAAATCTTCAGATTTCATTATAGTGTTCGATCAAACTGTAACTAGTGGTGCTTTTTCTCCTGGAATGCTTCATCAATATTTACACACTTCTACAAGCAATCAATAAATACAACAAGCACTGCTGCTGCATGATAATTGGTGATCTATTTTTCTTTTTCCTTTTTTTTTCTTTTTTTTTAAATTTGTGGCCAAGAAATAAATGTTAGAAATGTAGAAAATATATATTTTTTTATTCTGAAGCACCCAATTCATGCGACAGCAGTTTTACGCCACGAAACTTCACCTCTTCTGAAATACCAAATCATCTCCTTTTTTATTTTGCATAAAATAAATATGCTAATTTTTCAATGCTCGTAATATATTAGAAGTTTTCTTTTTGTGTTTTTTTGTTATTATTTAAAAAACAATAAGATAAACTAACTTAAAAAATCAGTACATGTATTTTTTTTCCCGCATAAATTAAATATGCATTTTTTTTGATGCTGCAAATATATTACATATACAATTTATATTTAAAAAAAAAAACAACAAAAATAAACTTTGACATGATGCTTCCTACCCTCAGAACGGCCCCGCTTTATGGAAGAAAAGAACACACCTCCCCAGAAATACCAAAATCTAAGAAAAAATTAGACATTTGGTCAGAATTAGAAGTAAAAAAAAAAAGCTTACTAAATGATAAGAGTTGCAGAAATAACCTATAATTTGGGTTTTATTTTGAAAATCTAAAAAAGTGCTAGGACCTTTTAATAAATGCATGCTACAGTTCTCCACACTAACTGGCACCTCTGGTAGACAAGTAAAAAGCCTTAAAATAAATAAGTTATTATTCTGAAAAAAATCCCAAATTTTATTTTTCATTCCATTTCAATTTTTTTAAGATGATCTATATGTAAAATAATGTTTTATTTAATAACCCTGGGCTTCCTGTTACCTTGGGGTATGAATAAATATGTCTTGATGGAGTGGCTAGTTTCTCTTAGACACTTCAAAATGAGAAAGACAGGAGAACGTGCCACATAGGAAGGCAAACTTTGGTTGCCATAGGAGCTACTTATTTTAAGGCATTTTATACATCGTTATCATAGATGGTTGCTATATTTTGCATCATGTGTGCGGTCAAATGGGCCATACTGGACCGCAGAACAAGGAAGGCACTTTAAAATGGTACTTCTTCAAAATCTGAAGCATTAGGTAAGTAAACCTGGTTCCTTCTAGTCTTTAGCCGATTTTTCTGTTTATTATTTATTACTTCAAAAATGATCTTTCTTGAGTTGAAATTTGAAAGCATATTTTCAATACTGGGTACTAGTCATTTTAAAAATCAGGCATCGACTCATTATAAGCGAACAATGAGGCCTTTCTTATTAGGCAATTCTTCTTAAAAATGGGATTTTGAGACTTATGTTTTTCAATTGAACGTTTTAGTAAAAAAAAAAAAAACATAAAATCAGATAGGAAAGACTGACCAAGACAACTATGTGCTGGCCTGTCATATAAAATAATGTGCCAAAATGTGGAGAAGTACTTTTGCACGGCATTGTGTAGGTAAACTGATTCAGTGAAATGAGTTCCTTACTTTAAATTAGGCTTTTAGTGCATTAAAACAACAATAAAATTGATGTTTACATCCAGAGTGTTCAAGTACAACAGAAAGATGAAGGGTGCTTGACGTGGGTGATGAAGCTGGGCTGATTTGTAGCTGGAGCGATGCAGAAACAGGAGGACCGGCGCTGGTTTAGACCCAGCGGGCAGAGCGCTTCGAGCAGGAAGAGGATGCAAGAGTCAGAAAACCTCAGAGTCTCCGCCTGGTTTGGTTTCTCTGAGGAGACGGAAGGGGCAGCAGTAGTTTAAGACCCGACACTGAGCCTGTGTGGATTCACTGCAGCTTTCGGGATTCGTTTGTACCTTTGGTCTAATTTGGGCCCGGTTGTCTGGTTGCTGTGGGCGTCGGCTGTATGCCGACGGGTCTGAATGTGAGAGTGGATCTCTGACTGGAGCCCCTCTCCTTCTGACGGTGCCAAACTCTCCTCCAGGGGAGCCTGTTCATCGTAGAAGAGCAGGCTGCGGGAGCGGACTGCGACACACAAACACACTGGAGTTCAATCTGAAGGTTACCTTTGACCTCTAAAGCATCCGTATATACATGATAACCTCATATTTCCCATTTAATGTATTTTAATGGGTTTTATGTAATAGAGCACCACAAAGTATGCTGAATGGAAAAGGATATGCTTACCCTGTTTAATCTAATACCCATAAATAAAGCTTAGAACAATATTAGGTTGTATAGAAGGACGATGGCGCAATGGAAAACCTTCTAAATGGCTTCCCACAAGGGTGGGGCAATGGAACAATAATAAATGTTAGGAATTAATCTGCCAATTGTAGGATCCTTTATAAGGATTTTGCTTGCAATGCAGTTCAATGCTTTTGGTCATAAGCACAAGTTTAATTATCATCGCGTCTTAATATTTTAAAAATGTCAACATTTGTGGGGGGGTTTATTTGTTTTGTTAGATTGTGGGCCTTGTGTTGGGTTGTAATGTAACCTTTGCTCCAAAGGTCACAATCAAATATCACAAACTGGTACTTATGATAACATTTGCCATCCTGTAACCATAGCAACCAGTAGAGACTTTCTACATGCCAACCAGTTGATGGGACTCAAACCACGGGAAAGCCTTTTTTGTACAATCATCGCAAATCATCGCAAACACATAAATGTGGAATTTGCTAAATGCTGTTGGGACTTTTAACTGGATGTAGAAAAGCAGCTTCATGTTCTGGAGAGACGATATTATGCTTTGGGAGTTTATCTTGGTAAACTAGTGGCCTCTGGCAGGACCGTAGACTGAAACGGTTGAGCACTTTTATCTACGTACCCTGACTGGTCGTGTAGAGGTCCGCCGATGGTGAAGGAAGAGAAGAAGGTGAGGATTGAGAGGATGATGAGGATAAAGAGGAGGAGTGAGAGAAAAAAGACAGAGGAGAGACACAAGGGGAGAAGGAGCCCAACACCAGGACGAAACACAGCGCCATCATCTGTGTAAAAACAGAACTAAAACATTACATTACATTAACAAATAATGAGTAACACTTTATCAGACCTGACTCTATTTCCAACCAAATTATTTGCTAACTAGTGTAGTGCTTTATCCTCTACAAAGATAAAATTAAGATGAGTATTTATCCCCTTGCCGATTTCTTTTTTTTCTTTTTTTTCTTTGATTGCTCGTTTTATCTGAGGAAGACAACCCGAAGATAACACTTGTTACAACACTTGTTAGCAGCAATAGCATTTACCATGAGGCACGTTCCTGTTTGAGTTGAGGCTATTTTACATGAACGGGGGATGACTTTCCCTGAAATCAGAGACTGAAGCTTCTGCAGCTGCTGTAGAAGAGACCTGGGCAGAAAACAGACACAAAAGGAATATAAACAAGTAGAAAGAAAGGAAATTTTACACAGAAAGTTATACTTGTTCTTTGTTGTCTGTGCAGTAAATTTCAGTCCATTTTATTTTAAACTAAAGGACATGAGAGGATGAATCTGGAGAGCAGGGCTCTGATGGTATCAATCATCCACAGCTGTGAGGACGCACTCCAACCACTAGGTGGAGACAGAGAACCGAATTACGAGACTTTAAATACATGAAAAAAAAAAGAAAATCAAAGCACTCACTCAGGTGTAAAATTGAAACAATGAGACAAAATTTAAAACATGACATTTTCATATTGTCAGCTGTAACATGCAGCTCAAATTTAAAGGACTTTGAAGTCCTTTCATTGCGAGTTACAGCTAAAGTGAATGCTTCTCGAAGTAAATATCCCCCACTATGATGTAAATCTTTCTTTGGCAACCTCAAATTTTGGTTTACTTTGGTTGGTTTTAGCTCTCGGTGCTACGCTGAACGTTCAGCACACGTTCAGGAAACGTGTGCTGAACCACACGTTTCCTGAACTTTTCTCGATCTTTTCCCAGTCCTAACACAAACAACAACTTTCATTTTTGATTCACAGAGAAATCGCCTTATTCTCTCTGTCGCTATTAAAGTGACAGCACCCAGAGTTGACGTGCAGCACATGGGAAGAAAATGACCACTAATGGGCGCATTTTGGGACGTTTTTAGCTTGAATCAGGTTTGCTCATTTAGACCCTCTTTTTAGAGCTGCTCACTGTTTGGATTTTAATGAGAGTGAGCGTGCTGACTCATGTTTCCTCGCTTTGTGCCAGCTCATTGTTCCACCGTGTGGTTGTTAAACATATTCATCAGTGTGTATAGTGGGAAGAGGCGGAGGCTGTGGGGGGTACCTTCCATGATGAAAGCTGCTTTAATGACAGACTCAGCGCTCAGACAGACAGAGACAGACCCTCTACCTCCTCCACACCCACCCACCCAACTAACCACCCACTCCAGGATAAAAGTAGACTGGTTTCGTATCGTTATAATAACAGAGGACACAGCAGAGGCTGGTTTAGCACATCTGAGCTCAATTTGAGTTTATACTTTTTTTTAAATCTTGCAGTTACACTCTCGATATAAAATCTGAAATGATTTACAATGCCCTGATTCCTACTACATGAACCTATCTGATTCATTCGAAGTGTCTGAGAACCTTCAGAGAGCCTTCAGTGAGTGAGCCGTGAAAACGAGCCCTAAAGCAAAGTAAATGTGCAGATATTTGCTGAACAGGGAAATGTCTATAAGCCACCACCATATGCAGTGAGAAGGAGGTTAAAAAGAATCTCCACAGCTCAAATTTCTAGACTTGAAGTGAAAAATATCTCCAACTAGTCCCCTTAAAAATTAGATGCTATCTATATGTTAACGGATTGTTTTGGAAGTATAGGAAAAAAAAACATTTTCAGTCCCATTATCAAAAACATAAATGTTGGGTTTGCTAAATTCTACTGAGAAGATAATTAAGGTTTTCTGCAGGATTCACTACCTCACATATAAGGATTTTTAAGACCATTATGAAGGACATTTAAGATCTGTATCATGACAGAAATGAAGAGGAAATTACATATTTATAAAATGCACTGAAAATATTTGTAATGACATATGTATAGTCCTTGTGAGATTAACTATGTTGTCCAGGTAGCCAGCAATAAATTTGCACTTAACCCATACAGAGGCAAAAACACAAGCAAGCTAAGCTAGCTATTAGCAGATAATTACCGCTAACCCAAACTGCTTAAAATGGAAACAGAACATTTTAAGGTTCTTTGAATGCTCTGTAATTGGAATTGTGCTTTAATCAGACGAGACCAAACTTGAGCTTTACAGCAACAAGCATTTGCACAAAACACAGGATGATTATGCAGAAAAGCGTAGAGGAAGTCTGATACTGTGGGAAACCTTAACCCCCAACTTTATGAGTATTTTACCCTTCACTTTGACCGTTTATGGTCAAAAGTGTCCTCTTTTGCTCTTATTTTAAGTTATCAAATTGTCTTGTTATCCTCGTATTTTCTTTGATTATTTTCTGTGTTCTCTGGAATATGCTGTATTGTGCTGTTCTTCCAAGATTCTTTCAGCATCACAAACGTGACAAACAGAGTGTCTCCACAGAGCGAGGTGTAGTTGTTGTATCCATACAGCAAAACATCATCCAGCTTTTGTTTTATCTCCCACTCAGTCGCTGATGCTAATCCAAACTTCATTACATACATGGATTACCCATGTCACCATTGTTTGGAGGACACAGACACTTCTTGATAAGTTGCGGTAATATCTGCAAGCCAAAGTGTGTAAAAGCTCACCTGTTGGCAGTCTCCAGGTTTTCTACTTTTCTCCACAGGTCGCTGTTTTCTGACGTGTAATTCTCCACCCTGATGGACATACAGACAGATTATTGTATTATCTCTGCACGTATATTTTGTTTGGTGTCGCCCTAAAAGATGCAATCATTTATTAACGCAGCAGTTATCCTAGAAGGTGAACAAAAATCACTGCAAGACTTGCAATAAGCAGTAATAAAGTGTAAATCTGAACTTTTGAATGGATACATGAATAATTCTGCGAATCCTTGAGTACAAACAAATGCAACATGTAAAAACAGCACAAAAATAAGCCTAATTCCAATAGCACTTAGTTATGTATTTTGTTTCACATAACATTTCATTTACTGCACTTTGTTTGTTTCCTCGCTTTAATCCCTGCTAATTTGGTTCCCTTGATTGATAAATTGCGGTTCTCTTGTGTATGCGTGAGAGTTTTTCTAACAAATTTATCAGAGAACGTAGAACGTTTTATAAATGTTTGTGTGAAAGAACTTTTTATAAATGTAGTCTTGATAATATTTGTCATATCTGACATTGCAATTACAATAAACATACATTTGCTTAATAGAAACATATTTGTCCATCCCAATGCTTATAAGAATAATAGAAACATAAAAAATATTCTGCTACAGTACATTAAAATTTCTTTTGAGAATAATCATGATTAAATAGTTTTATTTTTTGGTTTTCAGTTTGAAAACTTCTTTGGATTATTGGTCTTATGTCATATTCTAATACCTGAAAACGGAATTCTGGAGTTTAAAAATATAATTGAACTGATATGCATTTGCAAATGAACATTAGAACCAACCTAAGCAAGCCTTGACAGACCCGTGAATCGCTCCTCACTCCGGTTTTTCCTGATCGCCTCTTTGCTGTGCTCTCATTCTAATCCAATTGATCAGAATTATCAACCTAACATCTTCATCTCCTACTCTTTCTAATCCTGATCCACCATGCCTGGTTTGACTCATTTGCTCAGATTTCATCTGGTAATGGTCTTTTTTTAATTCAAAATAGCTCACAAGGAAGAAACTCTAATGTAGCAGGATAATAGAGTTGAACTGATTGAGCAAAGCGAAGCAGCGCTTTGATTCATACCACGTCTGCATTTATTCTGATGGGATTAATAAGACATTTTGCAACCATCTGCTTCAACTGTTCAGTGTTATTATTGTTCCATATTGTGATGAAGGGGTTATAAAAGCAAATCCATATTTTCAGTTATTTTCCATGACAGGAGACTGAGTGAATCTGGGCCATGTGTTCAGCAGGTTACTGGAGTCTGGCCACCATCAGGACCGGCCACAGTAAAGTACAACAAATCTGCGCAGGGAAGTTCCGATTAATATTTTATCTTTTGTTAAGGAATCGCAAAGTAGATTAAACCACTTTGTGGGTATCAAAAAGTAACATTGTTGACCTCAGGAGAACCTGAGGTTGTCTGCAGTTTAGTCCGCTCCACTTTACAGCAGCTGGGAAAACCTCTAAATACAAAAACTGGCTCCTGTCTGAGCAATCGCTGCCAAGTTCACTTTAGCATTACACAACTCTCTCTCTCTTTGGTCGGGTTGGATTTTTTTCCTTCCCCCCTCATCAAGAGCAAGCAAATGCTTGTAAATATAAAAAGGCTCATGGGTAGAGTGAACTGAGGGAAAACCTCGATATCTAAAGAAAGTGGCTTTTGGATTGAAGACAGAAGGAAAGGTTATGAATTCACTTCTCTGAAACCTCATTGGCTACAAAGACCTTTTCAGGATGTTTTTGGGTGTAAAATGCAAGAGGGCTGGCCTCACTTTTTGAGACAGCTATAGCAGATGATTTATAAGCTATGTAATCTAAGTAAGCTATAAAGAAAAAAAGGAGGACTAAAAAGGGAAAAAATCATGGAAAAAGGAAGTCTTACCTCTTTTCCAGACATTCCACATACTCTTTCTTCTTTCTCCGACTCTCCTGAGCTGAAATCTAAACAAACACAGAGTATACTTTTAATCTTCTACCTCAGTTCCAGCAGAGAAGCTATAAAAGTCTGAACAAAATGAAAGGTGTTGAATCATGAGTCATCCCCACTCATCCCACTCATCTGTCTATCCCCTTATCTTGCCATTCATCACCAATCCCTGTTTCCTTTTATCCCTCACAACTTTCCCTTGTTGTTCCCCTCATCCAACATTACCACATATTTTTATTATCAACCTTAATCCACCTTCCATTTAGCTACTCATCCCACTCATCCTCCATTACCTTGTAATCTGTCATTCTTATTTTCAATCCCTTTTTATCCTTTAATACTACCATCTTCTCCCCACATACTTTTCATCCGTCACAACTACCCTTTTTATCTATTTAACTTTTTTTATTAGAGTAATTTTTTTCTTTTTATTCCTGTCATACTCGATGACATTTACTACTCCCCCAATTTTCATCATTCTTTATCTGCAACCCACTCATCCAACTATTCAACTCAGTCCCACTCATTCTTCTTGTCCCACTTTACTGCACATTTCATTCCCAACCTCATTAAATTCTCCTTTTCCCCAATTCTCATTTTTAATCCACTCATTACAACATCGCCTCATCCCCCTCATCCCTCACTTTTAATGCTTGAGTTATCCTTCATATTGTTCCCTACCACTCCATCTTATCCCACTCCTCCCCTTCCTTTTCTACATCCCACTCATTTTCCTCTTACTTACTGGGATATCCTAGTCATTCTGCTCACCCAACACTTCCACAAATTTCTATCCCACCCATTCTTCTGCTCACTCAGCACCAAAATGCAGATTTCACTTCACCTTATTTTTAATCTTCCGTCGAACTCTCTTCAGTGCTTTCTCCTCGCTCTTGGTGAGGGGGAGTTTGTTTGGCACAGGGTAACCCTCTGCTACCAGGGTCCTCTTCTCTTCCTCTGTCAGCATCAGGGGTCCTGAGCCCTGCAGCTTCTGCACAATGACACCAAGAAAGATAGCAAACATTTCAAAAGCGAATGTTCCTTTATATATTTAAGCCAATCCAAATTTCCAACCTTTATTACAGCTTCACTCATGGTGAAGAACGTCTGCTGGCATTAAATCACTACATATGTTTTATTTGATCGTAGAAATTCAGCCCGGTGAGCTGGACAATAGACAGACAGACTTATGGAGCACGCTCCATACTGGCAGGAACCCAGAAGCGAATCTCGGCCCGACGTTGCGTGCGGCTCTTCATCTAGACAATCGCCTGCACCCCGTTACGGAGACGTAACGGGGTGCAGGCGATGCGACTGGACTCACATGTGGCGCCGTGAGGAGAGGTGAGGAGGAGATGGCTGTCGAGGAAGAGGAGGAAGAGCCACGACCTCCTGGCCTCTGTTGTGGCTGGGGCGAGGACGGTGGGAGAGGGAGGTGCGGGGAGGACGGCGGTAGTGAGCCGTCACTGTCGCCATGGTTACTGCTGGGTGGGGTGGGCGGGAGCTGGAGAGAGTCATCTAAAAGAGGAAAGGGCTGCATGAGTGCTTCTGCTTGGGGGATGACTAATCATGGGAGATTTATTCACTTTAAAGGTGGGCAAACGACAAACAGTTTTTCTGTTTTGGACGTCTGCGGCTGTTTTTTGTTTTATCTTTTTGGTATAAGTTATTTTCTTCAGACCCCCTCACCAACAACCAAGAACTGATTTCTGGTTGCTTGGTTGTCATGGAAATGATGCGTAGTTGTGTGCATTTGCCTATTTTAAAGTCCTGCTTCACAGATTTTGTTGAAGTTATTTAATTCTAGCCTGGTTTAACATCACACAAGGATGAGAAAAAAGGTTGTCTGTTTATAAAGTGCGTCCAAGCATCTAGTTTTATCTTTATTAGAGTTGTTCTGAGTACCGTTGGGCAGGCTGAGATACTGTCCATTTTCTCTGGGTTCGTCCTTTATAGCTACTGGCTTCACATCCTCTAGACGGCGCTCCTAGAGGAAACACAAACACACAAGAGTAGCAAAACACACTTATGAACATTTTAAACCAAGAATTATTTGCATCTTATATAGTGGCAGAAAATGTTGACCAGATGGATGCTTACAGTGCGTTTCCACGGTGACCCTGTGCGGGGAGGGGCAGGGCTTAATATGAGAGGCGGGCTTTCAAGAGGCTGAGGATCTAACCTTTGGCCGATCTCAGGCTCCTCCTGTTTCACCAGGATGGAGGACAGGTCCTGGCTGAAGTTCCAGTCAAATTCTGGAGAAAACACAAGGAAATAGCAGATTTTGTATGACAAATTTATAGTTTGATATGTAGTTCAGAGCTGCTCACGTCTTAAATTTCCGTGAAGGTTTTAACCTCACTTTCACCCCTAAAAATTGTCCTGTCCCTCCAATTTGGTAAATTGAAATTCTACGAGGAATCTAGGCAAAGATCCTCACATTTCCCCTTAGCAAGGCTTAGCTGTAGGTCTGCCAATGGGAAATAACAAGCAGCTTTTAAATCCTGCTTTGGGAGCGCTTCCCCAGAATATTCTAGCACTTCCTGTCGGGGCTGCTTATTACAGACTGCTGGACAACATTGCTTTGGCAACTGTGGTGCATAATTTGTTTCTCGTGAAGGAGTATTGACCCTGAAATAAAAGATGGGCTGAACCAGCAACTCGTCTTCATTATCCTTCATGGGAAAAAGAAACAGTTGCCGCCTTTAAACACTGTAGAAAATATGCATAATCGAGTGAACCAACTATAAGGTTATGGTGCAGTTCAGGCAAAGGCCACCAAAGCTGTAAGTATAATGCTAAGGAGACTCTCACAGGTACGTCACTGTTTAGTCTACTCCACATAGCAAGAGGTATTTCAGTGTTGGTGTTGGTGCTTTCCATCACTCCAGAGACATCCAATCTCCAGAGGAGCCAAAACTGAAAGGGGAAGAGGCTAATTGTGGCAAAATCCCACAACTGCCACCTAAATAAGAGCATCCAGCAAACACCAAAGGGATGTAGGAAAGTCGATGCAGAAAGAGAAACTGCAATGAGCTATAAGAAAATAACCAGGATAGCTTCAAAGTACCACAAGATTGGACAATTAGACAATTTCCCATCTATGCTCTCAGATTGGTTATGTACAGATTTTTATGGACAGCCAATTTTCCAACTTATATCATCTGTCTCTGTTACCACATGACTATAAGGAGGGTTAGCATGCAAGTTAAAAGATTTGAAGGTCTCTTCTATTCTAACTATCCTTTAAAGAGATTTTACTAAAATTACTTCTCTGGCTTTTACACACTTTGAACATAATAAGGTGAACCTTATCCTAGTCACGGGTCTTTAGCTGCATCAACAGTTATTTTGTTTTAGCATTACCCTGCATTTATTATGCAAATTAACCATTGTTCCTTGCTGACATATTAAAGAGTTGCAGAGGTCCTTTTACTATGTAAAAGAAAACTTATGACAGTTGGTTTGTTGTAAAAAGAAAAGTGTAATAATGTTGATCGTCTTTTTGTGTTGTGCAACAAAAAAAACATGATAAAAATGAATTAAATTGAGTTGAATTTATAAACAACAGATAGTTTCATCATGAAAAATAGATTTTGGATTTCAAATTCAAGAAAGCTGCTGTATTTTGGGGCTTTTGTTGGGGTGAGTTATTTTTGACCCGTAGGACAAAGGGAGTAAACTGAATGTTAGGATCGTATGAGGGTAACGACTTTTTGTTGGCTTTTCACATAAAATCTGAAAACCTTTTTTGTTTTAATGTGACAGGATTAGGAAATGTTACATGGCACTTTACAAAAGGGCACATAGTATGGACCACAAGGAAATTTAGTCATAAATGACATCTGCCTTGAATCAAACCTTTCAAGGTGAGAGAACCTCCAAAAGAATCTTGTTAAGAAAACAACATAAAACATTTTAAACTTTGCCTTTAAAAATGAAACTGTGATATGAGTTCTAAAGAGTGAAAAGTGACTTAAGGTAGAAAAGGAGTAGTGTTTTATCCTTGTAACATTTAAGACACCAGGACAGATACTTTGATGTTTGTAACAGCAAACACACACACATGCACACACACACACACACACACACACACACACACACACACACACACACACACACACACACACACACACACACACACATACACGCGCAGGCAACAAACAGGCTCCCAAGGTGCAAGCAGTTCCTGAACGTCACGTTAATTGCCTCCTCGTTTCCTAGCAACATTTTGCTGGTAAAACGCTGTCAAATTTACAAGGTTTGTGTGTATGCGTGCATGTGTGTGCCGTGCGTCAACGTTAATGCTGTCCATCACTACCGCAGGGATCAGCGATGTGAGGATCCATCTTAAAAATGAGTCCCTGTGGATACTTCCTGCGGACATGAAGTCGATAACCGCGAGCTCAGCGTTGCAATGTGTGATGTCAGTATCAGAAAGGAACACTGTCCTCAAGCCTGCCAAAACAATAACTGGATTTAGAAGATGCATACTGGAAACAATCGAGGGGTTTTATTACCATCAGCTGCATTAATTCCACATCTGTTGTTTATTTCAGGCAAAAACACTGAGAACATCAGGCTCAAATATGACAAGTCATGTACAGTTAAAATCAAAGCAACTCATCAGGTTCGTGACGTTGTGTCCATAAACCCACTGGATCACGACTGAAGGGAAATTCTGAACAAAATGTTGAGTTAGTAGAATTAGTGCTCTGTCAGACATGTTATATGTCTCCTTGTATGTGACGCCCAGCCTACTAAGAACCATGAAGTCTGTGGTATCTTCAAAGCCATTATATTGTCTTCACGCAATGTATGTGAAGCTTATTGAGTGTTGATGGTAATACTAAGAAAAACACTTGATGCTCGATTCCATTTTCATTTTTAATACATGTATATAAAATGTTTCGAAGGCACCTGGTTCTTCTTAGTTAGGATTCTTATATGGCAGCATTTTGACCTCATTAATTTGGCCAAAACCTAATTAGTAGGGATAAAATTCAGCCCTGTCTGAGAAGCTAGTATTTACCAGATCCCTATGATAATAGTAGTGATAATAACTAAATCTTAATCTCATATTAAGCAAATGGCTTCTTTTGATTTGCTATAAAGGTAATTCAATGGGAAGCAAAATAATTTCTGACATTCAGAGGAATTTCTTTTTTGGTGGAATTTCTATTTATTTTTGCACCACTACCTGCTGCCTGCCTGCTCTTTATAAGAAGCCGCCACAGAAGCTTTTGCTAATGAGGCCAGTCCTGCTGTTAGCCTCAGCCTTGTTAAACTCTCTGCCCTTGTTAAGCCAGGGCCAGATTGGAAACTCACTATGACATTTTTAATGAGTACTAGAAGCTTCATGCAGAAGAAAAACTCAATTTCCATCCAAGGCTCCCATTGCACAACAAGAAACGACTTCCATCGCTAAGGTCAAGAAGTTGGATTAAAACAAAAAAGATTACAACTAGAGGAGGAAAAGATTGTATTTAAATAACCGCCTCCTGTTTCAGTAGTTCTGTCCAGTGTTGGGCGATTGTAAAAGTTGCTGCTGGTGATTAAAACTGCAGCTTAAACGTCCCTCTAACCAGTTTATGGGACTCCTTTGTGAGTACAAGAAGCTTTTTGTGCCGGTAAAAAGCTGAAAGCAAAGGTAAGAAAACTGTTAATAAGCAAAGCTCCAGGCAGTCGTCATGGGGGGCTAATAGAGGAGAGGTGGTGACTTTGTTTGATCTCAGCTGGGAGACTGTAGTATTAAAACATTAGATGGATCAGCGCAATGGGAGCCCAGCGTCTCCTTGACTGGATGAGAGAAACGCCTACTATGACAAAAGGCTGAGAGGAGAAAATAGAAATTAGAAAAGAAATAATCAATATTATAGAATATCACTGAGAAGACCAATGCCACCAAACACACAATATTATATTGGTGAAAGGTCTTTCCATTTATCCATCCCATCTCTAAGAGGGAAACACAAACATCTATCATCCCTGTGATACTCCATCACTTTTCGGGGGAATGCCAAGGTGTATTAAGGGCAGAAGGGATATATAGTCTCCCTTCTGCCCCAGTCAGGATGGTTCTGGATCTATCCAGGAGCCTCTTTCGACGAGGAGGTTAATCAAATGACCATAACTACTTGCTTTTGATGTGGAAAAGCAATAACTCTTCTTCGAGCTTATCCAGAGTTCGAAGAAGCGCTCTGGATGAGCCTGGTAAACCTAGAGGAACCTCTTTCCAGCTGCTTGTTTGCTTTTGGTTAAGATCCAAAATGAATGGTCATTGTTCAGAATTTAGGCAGACCAGTAAATCAATCCTTGTTAGACTTGGGAGCTGCTTGTTTACTACAGACAAGACTCCAGTCCAACTAGCTCCTACTCCATCTTCATGAACAAGACACCAAGATAGTTGAGTGATGTTTTTCTGATTGAGACCCATGACTTCAGAACTCCTGAAGCCTCTTCACACTTGGATGATATTCAGTGCATGCTGAGGATCATGTTTTTATGATTTGAAAAATATGATTTGCAAAAAGTACCGGAAACCCTCCTCTCCATAACTACACCCTCGGATCAGCCATGATGAAGCCCAGTGCACACTGGGAACAAGTTTGACTTTATCCCTTGAGTGTGGATACAACTCTTGCTCTTGCTTGGTCATTCAGAGTCTTTCTAAATTACCGTAATGCTGCTCATAGTTTCAGGATGTTGAAGCAGTTCTGTCAGGTTGGCTCTGATTTTTTCTTTTTCTAGACTTTTGCTCATCATTTCTTTTGCTGAGGTGTGGATTTTGGATGTTGAGCCATTGGAAAGATTTTCTTTTGTTATTTTTTTTTTTTACTTCATACAGTTGTTGTGATGCACAACCATAGTGTTTTTACAATTAGGAGCAGCTGATTAGCATATCAAAAGCTCAAATAATTCCTGACCTACAGCCCCAAATCCCAGAGGAGCTGGACAGGAGGACACATGGATCCAGAGAGATCATAATGGGCGGGATGTTGGCGAAGATGTTCCCGTTCTCCAACATCTTTCTGCCCGACTTTCTAACCATAGGACCAGACAGAGATTCTTATGTCTCTGAAAATACTTGAATGATCTGAGTTATGACAACATTTAGTTTTCCTTTGGGATGAATAATGTATTATTGAATTGAATTGAACAAGGACTGAATAACCTTTAAAATATCCCAGAAACTCCATACTCCCCATAATGCCTCGTCGGGGATAGAGTCATAATCCTTCTGCAGATCTGCAAAACAGATGTGGACTGGACAACAAGTGCTATGACTCCCTCAGCAACTGGGTAAAGATCTGGATGCGTTTTCCATAAGCCACATGGCTCCTCCTGAATCAATGGTCTGAACATCCTTTCTGACACTCCAGAGTAAATGCTGTGATGTTAGAATCATCTTGTGAAATACAAACAGGAAGGATTTAACAATCTAATCAAATTTGCCCAACTGTATCTGTTGCCGTTTTGTCCGTGTGTGAGGAAGGTAACTTATTTCCTTCAAAACTGAATCCTTGTTAAACAGCACCACAGCCCGCTGTCAGATATCTCGATCTCTCTTATCTCCAGTACATAATGAATCCCTTTTGCTCAGAGTGGACTGGGCTTCTGAAAGGTCAAGATCTTCTACCATCCGTAGGTGTCTAATTAATCTGATTCATCCTCACTAATAAGCAGCAGCAGCTCCTGCTTTTAGTACTCTTGCTACATGCAAGTCTGGCAACAAAAACAGGCCAAGGATCCTTAACTCCTCTAGAGCTCGGACCGAGCTTCTCAAGAGATTAAGTTCTCCAAAATTGGCAGCAACTTGTACATGTTAAGTCTACAAGCTGACACAAATCTGGAGAGGAATGCCTTATTCATTTTAGGATGCAAAATGCTTTTGATCCCAATGCAACAGTTGATTTAAATCACAAATCTAGCAAAAACGCTTAAGTGCCTTGCAAAGTGATCGTACCCTTAGGAAGCTTGGAAACACAAACTGCATAGACCACCTCTAAGTAGTGCATAATGTAGTGAAGTATTGACTCGGGTAGACTGGAAACAAATACACACTTTTCAGATTTTTATTTTTTCATTTTTTCTCTAATTGGCAATACAAAATCCAAATAAAAATCCTTGGAGTTGCTGTCAAGAGGTACTAAAATATTGTTTTATGCAATTTGTGGAGCCGTCTGTCACGCATCTGCACACTTGAGCACTAAACTAAAGAAAAACATACTAAATATTATCTTGAAATCTTTTTAAGCTACCCGTTTCTTAGCTAAATGTGGTATTTTTGACTGAGCAGATAGCAGATACTCGAACCAAAAATGTGGATTTAGTTGGATTAAGGGTGAGTAAGAAGTCCAGAAGAGCTGGAAAACAGTGAGATAACCTGACAGAGGAGAGAAAGAGAGTTTCCTTTGGCAACAGCTACAGCTGCAGACTTAAAACCACATGCTTGTCGTAGTATTGTGTCGGTCTCTGTGGGTTTATTCGCGCGTGTGTGTGTTAGGTGGGCAGGGCTTAGCTGGAGGAAAGCTGCTCAGTCTGGGATCGTGCTGCTCAGACAGCTGGATCCCCAGGACAAACGGAGAAACAGACAAAAACACGGTGACAAAGATATGTGGGTAGAGAGACAGACAAAAGATGACCGCAGGAGACGTCAAAGATGACTCAGAAAAGGGAAATAAGCACCTACAAAGATGAATCTACAGTGTGTATCTCTTGATTTCCCCTTTAAAAAGGCAGGCATCGCTTTAAATTTGATCTAAGTCGGACCCAGATAAGCTGGATCAGCATGAAGCTTTGGAGCTTTATCTCAATCTACAGGCACAAATTCTGAAAATATCAAAGTCATTGACCCACCAGACTCTTGGTCCATTTTGATTGACAGGGCCGGACTCTGGGGGGCGGAGTCTTCACTCAAAGAGTAGCTGTGCTCTGCCTGGATATCTGTGAGATTAAAAAGGCCCCCTCAGAAGGATGGAAAATGGAACAGCGTTCAGTACATCTACTGACATTAATGAAGATTTAATTCAGGAGCCCTGACGTTATGCGCTCACGTTGGACCCACTAACGACAGCCAAACAGGACGAAGCAGGCGCACAGCACAAAGGAGCCTTCAAAATTATTCATACACCTGGAGCTTTTCCACATTTAGTCACATCACAACCTCAACCTTCATGTTTTATGAGGGTTTAATGTCACAGACCAACTGGAAGAAGGTCATAATTAAGAATCTGAAAATGGGAAAATGATGCTTGATTTGAACATTTTTCACAAAAAGAAATCTGTGCAAACCACCAGAATTGTCATTATACACTGTACCCACATTTTGCTAAAATGTTTGCCGTCTGTAATTGCAAAACAGCTAAAGAGTATTTACGAACATACATTTTCAAATTCAGACCTTCTTATTTCTGTCTGGAAGGCAAACTTTTAGATTAAAACATTCCCCAAATTTCATTCAGCTCAATTAAAATATACTTTTGTCATCCAAAGGCAAACTAAGTGTTGTCATAACTCATGGCATCCAAGTATTTTCAAAGAGAAAGAAGGATCTTTGGTAGCAGTAACTAATCTGAAGACTGTGGTTGTATGCTAACAACTAAATACTCAGGGAGCAGAGATGACATTCCTCGATTTTTAGGGTTTTAATTCACAATAATGCACTGCTTTGCTGGCCCATCACATAAAATCCCAATCAGATATAATTATGTTTTAGCATATGAAAGTGGAAGAGGTATAAATACTTTTGCAAGGCACTTCATTACCCTGCTGTGTCACTTTTATAGCCCCAAAAAGCAAGACTCCTATAGCTGCAAGCATGCTGTATGCAAGGCGTGTTTTATTGACATTCATAAATGCGTCCGGCGTGAAAGATAATCATTTTAGATGAACGCATCACAGAACTTTTGACAGGATGCACATTTAAATTCAGCTTGAGCAAATTTGATCTCATCTGCAGAAGCGTTCATGCTCATCTGGCAACGTTTGATTTCCAGGTCCTGCAGTGAGTTTTTTTTGTCTTTTCTTCAGACATATTACAGTGATCTTATTTGTTTCAGATATTTTGTATCATTTTTTCCCCTTTTCCTTGTGACCATGGCAACACCCGACAGGGACACTGATTTGAAATGATCAGCTTGGATCGCAGAGCAGTGGGATGATGACAGTTTCGACAAACTGAGAGGACCTGTGGTACAATATCTGAGCAGATAAACCAGTAACAAAGGAATTGAATGTGGATGAGAGTGTCAAAATCTGCCTAAGAGATGTTTTTATGATTGTGGATTTTTACACAAAATGTTGGCTGTAATGTGAGGCAATTCTGCATCATCCAAATAAACAAAGATGTGTTTTCAGAAGATTACAACATACACTGGGGAGATTCATGAGTCATTAAGCTGCTACATTTTAATATCTGGCATGGTTTTTTTGTTGTAGTGATATGCACATTTTTGATTACACTGAACTCACCTGGGTTGCTGTCCATGTCGATATTTAGAGGCGAGGGTCTATCTGTCAACAGGGGGCGCTCTAGCAGATGGTCGTCGAAGAAACTGTTAAATAATTCACTGCTGAAGTCGTCCATGTGGTCACCTGAAAAAGGCTGGAACACACAAATGGCAAAGTTTGGTTCTCATGATTTTATCTCAACATATCAAAAACACAGCATGATCCTCCCAGTGTTGGTTTTCTGGTGCACAGCTTTTCCATATAGACCCAAGAAATTGCATTTAATCTCATCTGAGCAGTGCACCTACATGGTTTTCTGCCAAATAAAACAACGACTGTTGAAAATCCCTTTGCGGTATTCGTTCAAAAGTACTTTAATAATCCCAAACTGAAGTCAGATGTTGTTGTAGCTTATTTTACACAGGTACTGTATTCCAGAGGGTTAAAGACCACAACTGCATGCAAATATTTGTGATCCACAGTTAAAATGCTTGTTACCGCCTATTTTAATAGTTTAAAACACCAAATATACCTTAATATGAATTAATACACAAAGTGGAAGTTGTCTTAGCACTACGACAGAAGCTAACATCTACAGTTTTCCTTATCTTCTTTGCTCTTCAGGGTTCAACCAGTCAGCATCAAGGAAAATTAATGCATGCCACTCACTTGCTACTTTATCCTGATGGAACATTTATGCTTATGTTTCAACCATCTAATGACTAAGGCAATTAAATATCCCCCATCATGATGCTACCACCCCTTAGAATATCACACCTTGTTTAATCTAAACATCAACGGTGGGCAATGCTAGCTAAAAAGTTAGTTGCTGTAACTTTTTAGCAATAGAACCGCAGCATAAACAGTGAGTATAAATGCTACTTGTAGAAATCTTAGCATTAACCAAAACAATTATAATATTGATGTTCTAATAGTTTCCAGCCTATGACAGACTTCACCCTCTGTGTTTCCAACCTCTCTCTCCACCCTGACCTCCCGCCGCAACACAATTTCCACTCATCCGACAGATTTGGTTGTGGTTTTCTTTCCCAACTTGAAACACTGCTGAATAACTTGTACCTCCTAATCAGCTGTCAGAGCTGACGTTGTTGTTTAGAAATGGCTCAAAAAGACTTTCCCAGCTTGTGTGAATATACATAAATTAAATCCACTTAGGGTAGTCAAACAAATCATTTTTAGTCTGGCAAAAATATTTGTTACTGTAGCATTATCATCAAGCTTTTGACAAAAGAACAGTTAGAAAACAGTAATAAAGAACGTACAATAATATTAAATTCCTTCCCGTCGTTACTTAGACTTCTGAAAGGTTATATTTCTTTAGTGTTTGTTCTTATTCTGGTTATTGTCTCGGTTTAATTAAAGAGTTATTTAACATTTACAGAAAACATTTATTTTGTCTGCTTTTTAAAACTACAAGACAAAATCTATTATCTTTCAATGAAAAACAACACAATCGGTAAAACAGCACTTAAAAACCAACGTTTCAGTTCTGTAACATTTTATGTCTAAGTGCCAGAAAAATGACAATCTAGACGGCGCTGAAGCCATGAAGAGTCAATCAATTGGCGAAAAACAGCATCAACAGATTAATCCTCTGTTCTGATGAATGAGTCACTGAGATGGTGCTCTGGAAGCTCAGGACGACATGGTGTTCTGGTTCACACACACACACACACACACACACACACACACACACACACACACACACACACACACACACACACACACACAGATCAGCACACACACAATATGAGTCACCCCACTCTTGAGAAAACATGCAGAAAGCAGAACCAAAGCAGACACATGGGTCGGTCGGAACTCAAACACCCTCTGCTTAGAGGCTCCTTAGACAGACAGTGACAAAAATAACTTGATTTAATTAGCAGCATGTACAAAAAAAAATTATTTATATGCTTCATTCCTGGAAGACAGCTTACTCTCTTCACCAAGGAGAACCAGAAGTGTCAGAGCAGGAGAGCATCTCTCCAGAGGCGATGATAAAACTTAATCAGGGATAATAAATACAGATGTGTGTTTAGTGGTTTTTACTGCATGTGCAAAGTTAAAAGGTTTTGTCACACAAGCAAACCAGAGTCAGAAAGCTCTGTTGCTGGCTTTCACTCCCAAAATTCAATTTGGCTGCATTTATTTTAAAGAGCATAGTTACTGGTAGTCTTTAAAAAGCCTTTAGGTCTGACTCAATTTTTTTAGTTACTTTTTTTCTCCACTTCTAATTAATCTAAAAGTTTTTGCTTCCAGTGATGTAAGTATTGGGTCCACTGCAGATTAAAGATAAAAAATGCTAGTAATGTGGGAATGGAGCGCAAACAAATTCACATTTATAGATTGATTTCACATATTTAATAGAAAAATAGTCTATAGTAAAAAAATAGTCACTGACGCCGAACAGTTGTACATTTGCAAGAAAACCATTATGTTTCATGGCTAAAAGCAAACATTTACAATATTTTCTAGCACTCAGTGACAGATTCCTTAAATTTTCTGTGAGATGTGCATTAATTTACCATTCAGTTCTCATAAAGTACTGTATTCACTCCATCTATTGGACCATTAACTATAACTTGTCATCGGGAACAAAAAGGGAAAGACTTGTAAATGTGGTATTTAATTAACATCTTCGTAAATCAGAAAATGACTACGAGAATTATTTGTTTTAGTTTTGATGCATTTCATGAATGGAAAATAAATATTTGACGTGTTGATCATAGATTGTAGCCAATCATGTGAAAATGGTTCCCTTCTGATCTGATTGACTGGTGCATCTACCAATAAAAGCTTATTAAAGCTGCACCAACATGTGTCAGTGTTTTCAGGAAGGCCTTCCTAAAAACATTTTACACATTATCGCATTGTGTGTGAGTGAGTGTGAATGTTACCACCATGTCGTGGGTGTTTGTGGTGAAACTCTGGGACACGTCCAGCTGCTTTTGGAAAACACGCAGAGCCAGCGCAGACGTCAGGGGAGAAAAGCCACAGATGCTCGGTTAAATAATCAAAACGTGACCCAAGAGAGTCACTGAGGAGCTCAGAAGTGAGTCTAAGGAATTAGTTTGCGCTAAGCTGCTTCTATTTACACATCTTGCTGACGCGAAAGCGTGCTCATTCATAAACAGACGTCCACATGAGAGAGCGGTGCGTTTACCCCGACAGAGCTGCCTTGTAATCCTGCTGCTCTAACTGTGCAGGAAAAGGTGTGCGACCTTAAACTGGGCTCTTCTGAGGATGTGGGTCACATAAGGACAGCGTGGACTCGAAAATAAACAGTGGAAAGTTTCCTAATTGGGGCCATAACAAGAGAAAGGGAGAAAAGGCAGAGTAAGTTTCTATAAGTGGAACAATTATTTGGTCTAAAATTAGCTTTAAAAAGGCTGAATGAGTCAAACAGTGTCAGCCCCTGTGTAGAGTTCAAATGGCTGCACTTCACTTAAGATTAATGCCGCTTTGGAGCTCCTGCTTTAGCTAAATTCACCTGGGTTCAAAAGGTCCATGCGATCCATCTGCTGAGTTGTCGTATTCAGGTTCACCTGCAGCGAAGGCTGCACCCGCTCAGGCCTGGACATGTGCAAGGTGAGCGTTACCCTTCAAAACTATTTACATTTTTCACATTAAGACCTTCAGTCTGTTTCACTGCGGTTTAAAGGGACAGGTAAACAAAAAGAAAGACAAACAAGGCGCATAGCCGTTGGGGGGAGGGAAACATAATTTACTGATGGGGAAGATCGGTGGCAGCACCATGCTGTGTAGGTGCTGAAACATTTAACAATTAATGAATAATGCCTGTAAAATAGCAGACACTGGGTCAAATGTTTTCCGTCCTGCAGGATATTGATTCTAACAACAAACAGGGGAATGTTTGTTCACTTGCTGATTTTGTTTTTTTTTACGATGGAACAGCCTAGTCAAAGGCCTTTACAATTCAAAGAGCAATTTTCACCTTCAGTGGAGCTTATAATATCTTATATAGAGCTGAAAATGTGACAAACATTCACTCCTGGAAATGTGTTGGCTTTCTTAAATAACTATTTTATTAATATTTTTGGGCTTTAAAATAAAGAAAAACATAAAACCTTAGATTTTTTATGGAAATATTAGAAAAATAGATTTAAAAATATGTTGCTGCTGGTACTTTTAGTGACATTCTCTTATGCAAAACTAATGAAATAATTCCACAGGGAAAAAATCTTGCTAAAACATGCATTTCTTAAAATACATTTAAAAATATTGTGGAAGGTGGAGCGAGATCCAAACTGAGAACCTTGTGAGAAAATCCGAACCCGTTCAAGGGGTCTAAACGAGGTGTGTGTGAGGTCCTGGGTGTCGGGCTCCAGCTGCAACACAGATAGACGTGATTACGGTTCACGTTGCGGTAAAGCAGACATGCACCGTCACACTGCTGTGAAGCAACGGTTAAAAATGACCCCAACATTCCTCAGATCTTATAATTAGCGCAGCAGCAAAAGGGCTTCCTCTGCACTCTGCACGGCTACCAAAAACATCCCCCTGGGTGTGAATATTTTTCTTTAGGAAGTCATTTTTTACCACTTGCTTTCTGAATTGTGTCAAAACATCAAATTATTTATCTTGTAGGGTCAACAAGCAGAAGGTTCTTATACATTCAGTGCTGGGAAATGCAACAGGAAGATAGTGTTGCAGTGTCTTCCTTGTAACTGTTTGCTTATCTGCAATGTAAACCATTCTGAGAAGTCTGTCAGTGTGAGCAGATGCAGTTCAAACTGGACCCACTATTACCTGAAACACCTCCTCTCTCCACAGGAGAGGGAGAAAATTGGTGTTGAACAGTGTTTTTTTTTTTGTAGCTTACTTCAGCATGGGTGTCATTATAGATGAAGGATGTGAAATGTAAAACCGCACAAAGGGAGCTAGGGAAGATATATGCGCGAGGTAATTATAAATGCAGAGAGTGACTCTTTTATGCCTGTAATTAACCGTGTTCAACCCTCTCCTTTCATTTAGCTGCTTCTTACTGGCTCAGGTAAAGAAAAAGAAAAGATATGTTGAGTTTTAATCCCTGGAGACCAACAGAAATGAGCGAAGCGTTCCTCCAGCATGTCTGTGCCCATAAAGTAACTGATTTATATGCGCCCAGACATCAGAAAATGAAATTTTTCTTATGAAGAAAAGCAGAAATAAAGTAAATTACTGAGACGTTAGTAGAGATGTGTAGTTCAGAGTGATATCAGCATACCAAGGGCGGCCATCTTGTTTGATAAGTGTGGTTTACAGCTTCTATTTATTTTTGACTTTGAATTCAGCTCAACTCTACGCCAAAAATATAATTGATGATTTTTGATTTTTTTTTTACAAGAATAAAATCAATGTTGCAATAATACAGTCATAGGAATATGATAGTAAAGTCTCATTACCAGACTAAAGTCGTAATATTAAAAGGATGAAGTGGTAAAAACAGTTTGGATGTATGCCTTTACAGGAAAAACGGAAAAGCCATATTTTAGATTTAACCTGCTGATTATGTAAAAAAAAATTGGCCGATTGTTTTTTTTTTTCTCCCCCCTCCTGACGTCAGCATGAAATATAACCTGGAAACACGAGATCCAGAACTTGAGGCTTCTAAAGTAGTGATTGCTCAACAGTATTATGACGCATTCTTCCTTTTTCTGTGGGACCATTTTCTTCGTTGATATCTTTCTGCAGCATCACTCTGAGCCAGTTTCAGCAATATGCCATTTCATCTGATCATCACTTGAGAACAATTGCACATGCTAAATATCCTCTATTGATGTGAAATATTCAGTTGTCAGTTAGAAAATGAGTAGCTCAAATAATGCCTAAATTGCGACCCCAAATCCCAGAGTCGAAGAAAAGGAGGCAAAGTATCGAGAGAGAAGGAGGAAAAGCAAACAATTTCTTCCATCAATTAAGACATGAAAGAATCACATCACTGACTCCAAAGCTCAGCTTTTGAAGCCAAGATAACAAAAGGTGCAGCAAAATCAACTGAGGTGGATTATCAATGCTTGCCTACATCCAGGACCTTTACTGTGGAACATTTCTGCTGCCAGGACTCCATTGAAAAAGAGATTCTTAATCTCAATTGTAACTTCCTGACTAAAGAGCTGTTAACATGTCATGACAGTCATGAGACTATCATACACTAACTGTCTTTAGTCAGAGGCCTCATCCAATTCGCTGCAAGACTGACTGCTACCCGAGATCCTTCCTGCCCACATCACTGTCACCATACTTAAAACCTTTTCTTTTGAAATCTAATATAGCTCAGTCAGAGTAGCAGCAATTTTTTCCCCCAAATTACTCCTAGATTGTGTCATTATTTTAAGCTTTGGAAAACCATTTGGAACATTCCCTGCATTCTTTCAACATGTTTTTCTTACAGATAAAAGTATTTCCGAGCAAGAATAGAGTAACTAGTATTGGTTGTGGTTCCACACGGGCCCTACAAATGGCAGATAGTTGTCACTTAAAATGAGTTATTCTCTAACTTCAAATGTTTTTCACAACCCAAATCCTTTAAATGATGTTGTATTTTCTTTCTGTACTCAAATGAATTTATATGTGTTTAAAAACCTACGATTGGTTGATCTTCCTGCCATTTTACAACAATATCACACCTCTTTGAATGCTAAAAACATCATGTCATTATCTGTGTTTCCGGCTGCCAGATTTAAGACAAAAAATGCCTCATGTTGTGGCGTGTGGCTGCTTATGCTTCAACTTAGGCTACACACTCTAACTGTGTGTGTGACCCAGAAGTGAACAGTTATAGCGCCCAATAAAAGAGCAGAAGAGTATTTTTCCTTCTCTCACACACCAGTGCTGCAGGCCGCACACATTCCTTCTTGCAGCTGAGCGGCCAATCAGATACAGGCATGCAAATGAGGTGGGGGGGTGTGGCTCTTGACAGCTGGAGTGCAGGGTCTGAATGGAGAGTAGAATTAAATAAAATAGAGTAAAAATAGAGTACAGATGGAAAATGAGAGGAACATTTTGCAGATGGAACAGACTAATGAAGTAAAAGTGATGAAGTGTAAAGGGGTGTGTGGCTAAGTGTTGGAGAAAACCGGCTCTGTATTTCTATGCAACAGTGAGCGAGAGCAGAACAGAACAGTGTCCGCTTGACAGCTCGAATCTCCTGCGGCTCCAGCTGATTAAAATCAGACGTATATCATGACCTAAAGACAGGTGATTTTCCAGCTAAAGAGTAATTATTCACAAGTGTCATCAGCACAGAACGCGAGCGCATGCTGCATAACTGCAAAAGGAAAGAGGATTAAGAGGATTTTCTGGAAGTTCTGGAAATTTTTGAGGATTATTTTCTCTTCGGTTTCTTTCCTATGCAAAACAACACATCAAATGTCTACTAATGAAGGCATCAACACGCTTCCCTTAACCTTTAAGTACTTTCATTGAAATGTTTTGAGAGATTATGACATAAATAAGATAAATAAGCTTCTTTTTTAAATTTAAACTCCCTACATTCCATCTTTCTGCATACTTATTCCCTCTGGGCACACAGGTACACCTTGTACTGGGAAAAGGTAAGCAAAATACAGAGCAGGAAGTTTGTGACTCCAGGCTGCACTTCAACACACAGGACACCTTTATTAACCCCTGAACTGAGGTGCTTTCAGTCTAAGAAATGGGCTCAAGACTGATATAAAAGCACAAATATTAACTTTCAATTTTAGGCATATAAATTATATGAAACATTCTGAACAACAACTTCAAACTAATTAAGATGCTAGTGTGCATTTTACTGTGAAAAGTTGGTTGGTTTGCCTTGCTGTTTTGGTATGATTATCAAAAGTTCGGTCATGTTTGTCTGATATTAAAATGATTTTGTTCTGAAATATTTAAGAATGGCATAATAGCCAATTTGAAAGGGGGCAAATAAATTTTCATGGCACGTTATGATGTATGGAAATAGGCTAAACAATGAGTGACTGTGCTAACAAGAACACTCTTCAGGGTGGAAGTTATTGCTGTGGGAAGAAGACAGAGTTTATCATATTAATAATATATTTATAATAATTTCAGAGCTGTCTAAAAGGGAAATGTACATTTTAGGTAGTTTTGATTTTTCATACTGAGCCATCAATCTCCATCCTTGTTCTTGCCGATACTAATTACCAGATAATTTTGGCAAATTTCTCCGTTTTCGCCTCTGGACAATAACACATCAAAAAGAATTTAAAACAGCCTGCGTCTTGTTAGTATTATGAATCCAACAAGGATTGGAAGGAATTACAAGCGTATCCTCATTGATGCATCAAAGCTTTGCATGCATCTATGGACCAGAAAATAGTTGATGAACTTAGTTTTTAAGCATTTAACATTCAGAAAAGTTAAACTAATTGATTTATCAGTATTTTATCTGCCATTTGCCCAGATTAGAGGACATCAAGTGAAAGTTGTCGGATTCTGGTTTGTATTTCTCCAGTTCAAATATAAATAATTAAGTCTGTATAACGTAATGTTGAATTATTCCTGAGGGTTAGGAAGCAAATCTGCAGGATTATGTTAATAACCTCAACAATTTAAGGTTATTAAGAAGTAAGTTGGAATCAGCAGTTCTTTGTCAATTACTATAACTGCTTGCTTAGCTGCAGCATTTGTCTCTAACAAATCCAAAGCAATGATGATTTACTTCTTACTTCATGGGTTATTGCTGGTAATTAATAAATCACTTCAGATTTGGATTCATTTAGTTGATGGTATATATGCAGTGAACTAGTTATTGTCCTCAGATGGACAGCCTTGTCTCCCACTATCAAACACAAACTGACATAAAAAGAGACAGACAGGACTACATTGTCCTGGATTACTGATAGTGAGCCATCGTTTCCCATTTCCACAGTGGTACAGCCCAGCCTAGTGGCTTCACAGCAGAGTGGACAACTTTATTTAGAACGGAGACAGGGGAGGTTTAAACCACAAGCAGACTGCATGGCTGACTCACTGACTAGAATAGTGGACTACGCAAAATAAAATAAAAAAAATAAAAACTTGCTCTGTTTAAAAAAAGAAAAGTCTGGGGAACACAATGTGGAAAAAGAGAGAATGAGGGATAGGAAACTGAGACATTCCTGCTGACATTAACCCCTTAGTGTAGAGCACTTCTCAGTCTTTCCACCTTAACGTCACTAATCAAGATTGCAAAGCTTGGCCAAGCATGGCATGTTCTGACAGCATGATATCATCAATTTAAACAAGACATAATGATACTGAGTAAAAAATAAAAAGCACACAATCGTGTTGTTACTTTTACCTATGAGGTCCTACTTTAAAGAGAGCGAAATCTTTCCATAATGGTATCGTTCCTCAAATCTCATTAAAAGGACTTTAAATTGTAGGGATTTTGAAACCATAACTTAGTGAAACTTTTGTAATGACTTTATACCAGATCAAAATCGCGAAAGGATAAATTGCAGTGTCACAGTTTAGACATATTATCGGAGTTTAATCTGTGTGTACATGCAGAAAAACAGCTGCGCTTTCTCGTTATCAGCAAACATGTGTGGTGATTGTACCGATTAAAGAGCATGATTTTATAAAAACACATCCTGTTTGTGCAAAATTACCGTTTCTGTTCATGTATCAGGCACCCAAATGTGATAGTCTAATAATCATTTATACTGTTATAACTTAAGAAAAAAACAAAATCCAATTTTTAAAAAAAACCTATTGTAATTATCAATCCAATATTTAGATGTAGAGTTAATAAGTTAAAAAGTAGGATAAACATTATTTAATGTGTAAATAGAAAACGCTGATGTAAAGCCAAAATCCTGGTATGATTTAATAGTAAGAAATAAAACATTAAAATGTATACATTTTTGCTAGATTTCTACTGAAGCGTAACAAAATGAGTGTCCAGTGTAGGATGACCCTTGTGGACTTTATTAGAAACCTGATTTTATGATAACATTGGGGTTAGTGGAGAAATTGATGCATTTTCTCTTAAATGAGAAAATGAGGAAAAACTCCTTAAGACCGTGCTCTGATCTATAAAGTGGCTATGTGATAAATGTGTCCTCTGTTACCTTTTGGTAAAAAAATGAAACTTAAATTGTGATGTTCTGGAAACTGTAAAAGAAATAATAATAAAAACTTGAATGTCTTGTCTCCTGTTTTCAGTTTAAATGTTGATTATAGCTGAAAGCTGTTAGCCTTCAACGTCTTCGGATAATTTCAAGTGTCTCCCATTCATTGGTATTGGAATGATTTTCAGGATTTTTCATGGATCCTTTCCTGTTGTACACAGCGAAACAATTTAAGATTATGGTTTGGTTAATCTGATTGGTTAACTTGCACATAAAACCCATTTCAGGTCAATTAGCTCCGCCCACTGACAAACCAGAAGCAGAAATGCCTTTTATACTGTTGCATTAGGCAGTACTCGGTTTAAACAGTAGATATCACTACTGAGAATGTCCATTCAACAATTGGTAGTAGAAAAAGAAATTGTTTTTTGTTCTTTTCATTTATTTGTTGTATCCCAGATTGTTGCTTAGAAATGTTTTAGTGGGAAGCAACATTTATTTTGATAAATTTGTATTTATTTATTTTTGCAGAGTAGAATTTAATCACTTTCTACATCTTCAATTGGAAGGAACATTGATTCTGGTCGGTTTTTGCAAAATTGGGACTTAATGAACAGTTTTGTCCGTGTGCTTTGTACAATAAAAATATATTAAGTATTTCCAGTTATGAAATTAAATATGCAAAAAAAAGATTATACACAAAAGTGTCTATAGAGACCTATAATCACTTAAAGTCTAAGGAACAGTCAGGGTGATTTTGTTGACTGTCACTTTAAATACAGATTTTCAATTGAAACAGTTGTATTATGTTCTGTTGCAGGAAAAAGCAGCACCTGCCAGTTGAACACGCAGGTTAACCAGTAACTCGCTGGTGCTTCTATTCACACTTATTAGTTTGCACAATAAAACACACACATATGCACCGGGTCTGAACCCCGGATGTGAGCCAGGATCTCATAAATCCACCTCCCTTCATGAGGTCCGGTTCCGGGCGGAACAGTCGGTGCGGGGGGTGAGTAGCAGGAAGACACACAGACAATCAGCTAATTAGACCCACAAACTCACCACGTTAGTGAGGAAATCGCCGTCGCTGAGTTCCTCCAGGTCCAACAGGTTGGTTCCTCCGGAGGAATAGAGTTTCTCCTCTGTTAAACTGTCTAAGATAGACTCCATAACGACTGTCTGTGTCTGTCTGCTGCTCTTAAAAGACAGATGGACAGAGGAAAAGTCTTCAAATCAACTCATTAAAAATAAAAACTGTTTGTTTTTATTTTTCCAGCCTCCTTTATTTACAGCCGGAGAAATGAGCCGAGTCCAGCCGAAGCAACTTGTCTCGGTGTCAAACGTGAGAATGTGATGATTTACACATCGTTCCGCGTCTCTCCTCCTCGCGCTGCAGCGGAGCGGCTCTCCGTCGTCATCTGTCCTCCTCTCCGCTCGCGTGCGCTCCCAGCGCTCCCAGCCACGCGCCGATGAATATTCAGTACAGCCCCGCCCCTTGACGTCACATATTTAACACCCCTCCCCTCCCCGTAGCGTCAGTTTAGGAAGTTTTAAGCAAGCTATGGTTACCGAAACTGTTTCTATGTGCTAAATTCAGCAGATTTTTTTTCGTTTTTGTTTCTTTACATTTTGAATTTTAGATACTCTAATTTTAGAATTTTATTCAAATATTAGGAAAATTAGGAAAGCACAGATGATGTAACAGTTGAATTAAACATACACAGTTGTGGGTGTATTTTAAGGGGGAGTATTATGCATTTTCCAGTGGCATTTAATAGCACAATTAAGTAACTATGTTACATCCAGTTGTAATAAAAATGCTATAAACATAAAATATGACTTAAAAGAAATTTTGTTTTGTAATTTAATGCCTTGAAGTTGGACTTCTGTCTCTAAAAACTCCTGCTCTTTCTGAATTTCCACCTTCGGGGAGTGAGCACAACATCACTCCTCTGTTAAGACCTTAACAACGGTTCTACATGAGTTGCACTGAGAAATAGGCCATATGATGAGCTATCAACAGTTTTTAATGCAGTACTTTGTAATCCACTTAAAAAACTTTGATGGAAACTTGGCTAGTGAGTTCTTTACTGACACGGGCTGAAAGGCCAATCAGAAAGGAAGAAGCCGCTTAAGCTACATGCTTAAAGCTGTGTAGGTTTTAAGCATTTTTATCATTTTATTGCCATAATAAATGAATATTAAATAGTAGGCAATGGCTACAACCAATATGCACTGGAAAATCAAAGTAATGTTTAACTATGTTCCCTAGATGGTTAAAGAATTGTTAAAATAAGGTTCAGTAGAACATTTAGAAACTTTCCTGTGTTCACTATACAGTCAATAATGAATATATTTTAGCCCACAGACGCTGTTAGCATAGATATGCTTTTTTGTTCATTCTTGTGCAATATTTTTCAATTAACCATTTAGCTAATTGAAGGTAAAACATGAAGTTGATAAATGTGTATATTGGATTACCATCATAATGTGCTGCATTTTAAACAATAAGATTAGAAAGGATAAAATTAGACAATAAATAACTCAAATGAACTCATCCATAAAAACATTTATGATTTATTTTAATATATTCTATGCTGCTTTTTAAGCATATTTCAGTTTACAAATGGTAATTTTTGTGAATTATCATTTGACATATCCCTCAGACTATTGCTAAAGGCTTAATTCCCTAATTGCTAGATTTTGCTACTAGATGTTCTTAACCACCAGATTTTTAGTGCAAAAAGTTGACCTTATGTTAGAGCTAAAGTTCAACCGCATGACAGGCTAAATCACCCAGAAGAGGTGAAGGTTTAATTCTAGATATTTATGTTCTGCAAAGGTTATGTGTTTTGCAAAACTTGTTTGCTGTAGCTTTTTCTCTGTCCTACTGCAAAAACACAAAATCTTACCTTTCTGTCTGGGTTGCGTGTCCAAATATCTTAGAGACTTGAAATAAGACAAAGTTAACTCAAAAGTAACTTTTTAATTAGATGTAATAGCTTGTTTTGAGTCATTAATTACTTATTATTGATTTAAAAAGTGCTTGTTCCATTGGCCGATCATTTAACAAGATATTTTTCCCATGTTAAAAGTGAAATAATCTGCCTATGCAACAAGCACTGTTTCATCAATATTAAGGAATTATTGACTTAAAACAATCTCATATTTCTTGCTGAAAAGCTACTTAGTAAGATATTGTGTTTTTGCAGAGTACAAACAATAGGTTATAAAATTTCCCATTGTATTTTAAATACTCTATAAATTTCGAACATTGTAAACAATGTTACCTTTGAAGTCCAAGGTATCACAATGTATTTCTTTCCTCGTCATAGATGGAGCTGCAATACTTTCCACCACTTCAGTCCTTTATTAATATTGGAACAGATTTCTCTCCATATTGAATCGGTTCTTAACATAACACATCCCAGCTGGAAATGAGCAGAGCTACGCCACCTTGGCAACACTCCTGCTTGTGAGTCTTAAAAGGTCAAACAATAATCTGAAACAACATCTTCCTGTTCATACTCTGATCATTGCAAGAGCTGGCTGTCTGTTGCTCACTGTTTCCTGCACACTGGAGGAAAAGGTGCATCTAGGTACATTCAGGATTACATATGAGATGGATTTGATCAATAAGACAATCTGAAACCAGACCATGAATGTCATGTGGTCAATGCATCTGGGAAGGGATAAATTAGGTAAAACTCCAAAATGTTTTCTGCTGAAAAACACTTGACACTGGTGAAGAGTTTCACCTTCCTACAATAATATGGCCCTAAACATCCAGCTGCAAGTTTAAATCTTATCATGGCAAATAGCTAATATGGACCAGTCAAAGTACAGGCCTAAAACCAACTGAGAAGCAGAAATGAAGCTTGAAAGTGTGACATTTGCGAGGCATGAAAGGTACATTTTTACCCACTTTTACATTGCTAACAGCCTGTTGGTGTTTTATTCAGTTTATGTTGATTTACAGAGGACAAGATCCAAGTAGATGATTCTTGTCAAGATTGTTCATAAAAGGGTCAGAGAAGATTCAAAATGAGCTTTTTCTCTTCAGGTTATCATCTCCAGTTTCAGTCTCACATTTTCTCCTTTCTACTCTTATCTTGTAAGCCATTTCCCCACTTCTTCGCTTCTACCCAGGCTAGTTTCGCCCTCCGCGGATCGGCTTTCGAAGGTGTATCTGCCCAAGGGACCAGGCGTCCTTATTTTTTTTCCCACACACACCTCGGTGTTGTATAACCGAAGTGACCTTTAGCAATCTGCAGTAGATCCTAATAAATCCTGAGGTTGTTATGATGGAGTAACAGGCATAGATGAGTTTTCTCAGCCACATACTTCTCAGATTATGACCATTTTATCAGGTTTTCTGATCCTTCCTGGAAAAGATGTTCATTGAAGTTGTCTTTAACTGATTGAAAACAGTTTTTCACCCTCCCCAGACACATGAAACCTGACCTAATAATGCCTGAATCTGTCCCATTTCTGGTTATCCTTTGTATTAAAAAAAGAAAAAGAACCTAAATATTTGAGATTTCAGGATTATTTCCTAGCTCATTCTTGTTCTGAAGTATGTTCAGCTGATAAATGCTGTTCATCACCTATGCAGTAAATTTTCCTTTTTGCTGGTTGGAGGTGAGTTTTTACAGCTGTTTTTCAGAAACCAGATGTGTGACAGGAGGCTGATGAAAGGGCTTAAACCTAAACCAGGCACTTAGAGTTTTTCTGTTTGCAGAATCCTTTCAGCAGCATTTAAATCATCCTTTGAGCAAATTTCTCATGAATCTGTGTCAAAAACTTCAGAACGCTATTTGGTCTTAAAACAAATTTTAACTTTAAAGGAAGATAACTTGAGAAAATACACAGAAGTTGAAATTTATACATATATTTTGTAGATACTTAGGTATAATTTTTGTCATTTTAGTGAATTAAATATTTTTTTCCGTAAAGACATTTTTTTCTGGCAATTTTGAGGCATCCTGTTGCACAAGATGCTTGTGATATACAACTTTATTTATATAGCTCATTTCCAACAATTCATGCTGCACAACATTCAACAAAAAAACCCCCTAAAATAAAGTCACTTAAAATAGATGTTAAAATGAAAATGTTCAGGTCAAAATGTTAAGCTTTCTGCTCAATGCTTGAATTCAATCTAAATTTCCGCTTTAGAAATATATTTGCTAAAATAAATGTTCAATTTCTATTTTACCTGCTTTATTCACTATTTCAAGATTTTATTTGAATCTAAGTCTAACGATTAATGATTGGCTGTTCATTTTCTGATGCTCGCTCTGATCCTCCACTCCTGATTGGCTGTCCATGTGATGATGCGGGCATGACTCATCTTCTATTCTGAGCCAAAAAATAGCTGACTTGGGGGTCCTGACCTTTCGTTTCCCTGGTGACTGCCCTGATGTCATCACCTCTTGTTGATCAACATCCTTCCCTTCCCTCTCGCCTGTTTTACTGCTCCTCCGATCCGTTTGGGTTTGTTGCACCGCAGCTGAAAACGAGGTGGAGGATGTGCGGATTGTGAAACAAACTCTCAATTACCATTAATGCAACTGACCTTGTTAACTGGCCTTAGCAGATTCACCGTCACACCCTTTCATGGCACTGAATGTAAATTCCTGCTTTGACATTTGCTGTTATCATAAAAGAACTGATTAGAATGGGAACAGTCAGCCCTGTGTCTCTGCTCGGTGTGTAGAAGCCACTTGACGAGCAAAACCAGATGCTTTCCTTCATTTTCTATTAAAATTAGACTATATCAGCTTACGGATTAGAAAATTTAGTGATAGAAAAAAATGTGACTGGATTAAAGTTATAGACTGCCTAAATGTCACACCAATGCAGCAGTCCACTCAAAAAGAGCCCTGACCAAGTATAGATTTCATATGCTTCATTGTATGGATCTGTCTTTATAAAGAAAATCAAGCTGAAAGTTTAACTCTGCAACTTTCTGCATAGTTTTAACATGTGTGTTTATATATACAACCAAAAGGCCTTGTGGTTTGTTGGCTTGGTGGTAACAGGGTGGAGTGACTGACGTATAATAAACGGCCATGGGGGAGGGCAAATTTGTAGAGCCGCGGGCGAGCACACCTCCAATTTTCTATAACAAATAGTTAGAGGCTACTCACTCATTGTGGTTCCAATAAAAAAAAAGACCAAACTTCCACAAAGAAACCCAAATTTTTTTCTTCTGTTTTTGTTTCCTCGTCAGGACTTGCCTCATTTTCTGCCGCTCACGGTCTTCCCCTTTCTCGTCTCGCCCTTCAGATGCCTCGCTCTGATCCTGAAGTTCATAAGTTCAAAGAAGGCCGAGAAGCTTGCCGGGGGGAAATGCAGGGACGCTGTCGAGCAGCGCCAGGCCCGTAATGAAAGCCAGCTTCATTCTTTACATGCTCTTACATCATCATCGGCACTGTTCAAGCAGCTGAACTCCAACAACAGGTTCACTGCGTGTGTTTTGAGTTTCTTGTTCTTCTTTGTAAATGAGTGATGCTGAGATGTTGAAATTTGCATTATAGAGGAAGATCGTCATCATTTAATTCCAAGAATTAGCCATCTGATTTTGAAGTTTTCTTTTATTCTTTTATTCTAGTATTTAGAGGGTTAGAGTCGGGTCAGACAACTCCCTCCACACCAAAGGAAGTTCATGGGTCTGGCCAAAATCTGCAAGGTAAGACGGGGAGAAAAGTTGACTTTGCTTCCCTCTATTGGTGGAACAATCACATAACAACAAGTTTACAACAAGTAAATCTATGCAAGCAAATGCTTCAGTTTTATTAAAAGAAAAGACACCAACAGAAGAAAATAGTTAATTTCGCTTTTATCCTTATACAAATACAAATTTTATCATTGATAATTTTGCTTTTATTTATAAAATACCTCCAAATAAAACCACTTTAAAGTCAAATCCCAGCTAAATAGCTCGCCGCTGTCACCACTGCATTGTCTTTGAGCGCGTCAGCTTCCTGGTCAAAGCATGGCGGACTGTCAGCATGTAGGAGCGCCGGTCCGGTAGAGGGCGCTGCTGATCCAACGTCAGCCTGTCGCACATGAAACAACATAGGAGCAACGCCAGCGCAGGCTAGAGACGTAAGAACATTAAACCAGCAAAAGCTTTTAAAGTCTGAGACAGAATAAAGAACTAAATAATCTGGATTATAAATATATGTTTATTTATTAAGGAAAAACCTTCCAAACATAACACTGTCTGGTAATACGATTTTTACATTTGACAACATAAGTGTCCGGTTTAAGGTCAAGCCTCATCAGTTTATTTAGATATTATTTTATTTTATTTTAATTATTTATATTTTTTCCATACACAAAACAAAAACATACCATACTAAAAAACTAAGCTAAACAACAAAGCTAAAGAAAACAAAACAAGAGAAAACTAATACAGAAATAGACCAACTATATATAAATTCCTGTCAATGACAAATACATAAAGTGTAGAAACCAAAAACGTCTACACTTTTATGTAGACCAAGAATTTAAGTGGCATTCAAAATATATGTTATTTTGTTTAAATACAAAATAACATTTTTAAAAAACGCTAAAAACCACAAGGGCTGCATAAAACGTCAGCATCAGCATTGTATTTTGATCTAACCATATGATATGCATGACTGATAAAGTGTAAAATTAAAATGTTTTCGCAGTTTGAGTTAAAACATAAATAAATAAATGCAAAAACAGACCTGATGAGTTGGAAAATTGCTGTTTCCACTGATAAAACTGCCTCAGCTACTGACAGCTCTCTGAAGCCACATCTGCACATAATAAGACAGACAGAAAATCAGCAGGGAAACAAATTGAAAAATTACATTTCCAAAGAGCAGTTGCACAAACATAAGTATACAAAACCCTAAATCTTTGGCGAGTCTCTGTCCCTCCTCTGTTGTCACCTTCCTGCCGACTTCCAGATCTGCCTTATTGGCTACCAGCACTGTAGGAAAAACTGACACACAATAAAATGGCAATAAAACAGCAGTGAGCAGGAAGATGCCTTGGCATTCAGTTTGCCTACAGAGCACAGGATGGACTACCAAACAAGGAATGTGAGTTAGCTCCAGCTGCTCATGTGTGCAGGTGACAAAAGACAGATGTCAACCAGAGAACAAACTGTCTCTGGAGGGCAACATGATGAACACAGAAAGGTCAAAGGTTCAGCTGCATGTGCTCAAGGATCCTTAAATCTAAAATTAAGGCAAATACTGTAACTTGAACGACTCCATGTAGTGAAGATGGTGATTGTTACCGAGACTTTGTTTGGTTTGGTCGATGAGCGTTTTAAGTCGAGGGATTTCCAGGAAGCTGGAGCGCTGAGTGATAGAGTAGAGCAGTAGGAAACCATCGGCCCAGCGAATGGAGGACTCGATAGAAGCCTCAGAGCTCTGGAGCAGAATGTGTCATAAAATACTACAATTAAACCATTGGTAGCATTAAATGTTAGCCTTAGTTCAGAGACATAGACATAACCCTAACCCTAGACATAGTCAAAAAAGCTCTCTGAGCTGTATCCTAAGTTTGAAGATAAGTGCTTTAGCTTTGTTTCGCACAAATGCTAAGAGAAAGTAAGAAGGTACATTTATAAATATAATTCACACTTGTTTCTTTTTTCTTTTTTTTTACCATTATGAGATTTAGAGGCTGGGGAAAGTAGGTTTGCTTTTTTTGTAATTTGGAGACTTGCTAACCCAAACCTTAAATATACTGCCTTTGTATAGAAGGTAGGAATAGCTGTAGAAATAATTTGCTTGGCCTCTCGTTAAATCAGTACCACTTTCCAATAGATGCATTATTACTTTTAACAAATAACCTCTAAAACTTACCTTACAAGGTAAATCCAAGATCTCCAGATCAACAGTTTCCTGGTCCACCATCCGACTACATCTGTATGTCACCTCTGTAGAAATACCTTAGTCATTACTTTACGCTCCATGTCAGAAATGGAATAATATTTACTGGACTCTCACCCTTCTTATGGTCATATTCGCCAATAAAACGCTTTGTTATGAACCGAACACACAGTGCTGGAGATACAAAGCAGACATGATCACTGCACAGTGAAACCGAGACATAACACATGCTGACTTACAAAAGACATTTCACACATAAGGCAGTGCTTATGAGATGCAAAATCCTGCAAACTCTAAAGAAAACGCTTGCAAATAATAACTCGACAAACTGAGAGAAATTGTTAGATAGCATAAAAATGTACTTAAGTTCTCATAAAGAAACACATTTAGAGAATAACAATTGATCTATTGGTATTTTCTGTTTGTATCAACACAAAGTAGTGCATTGTTGTGCAGTGGAAGGGAAATAATAAAAGGCTTGCAGTAAATATTTAGGGCGCTTGATTTTCTTTCCACATTTTAATGTGGAAAGACGTTACTCTCATAAAATAGAACACATTGAAGTTTGTGGCTCCAAAGGGGAAGAAATATTTGATTTTAAAGGCACTAAGGAACGCGACACAAAAGACAATATAAGACAAGAGATCCAAAAATGCAAATATCATATTCTATGCCAGATTTTTACCACTGAAGCAAACATCAGAAGCACTTCCTCCATCTAACACATGTAACCTGTCCATGCTCACACTAATCTGACAGCAAAACATTTGTGGGTCAGCTTCAGAGCCATGCCAAGTTTCCATTTTTCTGTCTTTTGAACCAGCACTTATCCCAAAACCTCTCTTCTGCTAGTTCAGGAACAGTCATACAACCAATCTGCTTTCCGTTCCCCCTTGAAATCTTAAGTTTTCCACTTTACCTGTTTTTCCAGTGTTCTGAGCTCCCAGAATGAGGAGTTTAACAGGAACCATTCTTTACTGTTTGCACACAGCCTTTCCATCCAAGAAAGTCCCTAAATTGGAAGCAAAATGGAGTTGCACACTACCTTTCAGAATTTAACAACCCGAGATGACTGAGTCAGTATTTGCAGACTAATGTTATGTAGCATCAACTTACAAGAGATCAAAGAAAAAAAAGAACCAAACTATCTAGGGGAGTAAAAGAAAAACAGGAATCAGCTTGCCTCCCAGCCTCAGACACTACACAGATGCGACTGTCTTCTCTCCTGCAGGGTCCCTGTGTGACTCTGCACTTGTGTTTGGTTATAAGAGGTCTTTCTCTGTGGACAGGATATGACAGGAGCAATTTATCCAGAGAAACAGGGTCTAAGTCCAAACACAAATCTTATTTTGGCTCCATTAAAGAAACATGTATACCTTTGCAGTGAATTAGAACCATGGAGAAACATTGTCTCAAATAATATTGAGCTTTTGTAGTTCTGTGTGAGCAACAGGAAAATGCTTATATCTCATTATTATTATTATTAAATATCTGAGGGCATCTGATCAATGCTGTGCTTCAGTTATTGATCATCATGTTTCAGCCAACATTTTGACACCTGATGTAGAGCAGCATCCCAATCCATCGCAGGTGATGCATAGGTTTGGCTCCACTGTGTAGATAAATACCTTTCATTTCTACACCATTGCAGTCAGTCGACAGTCACTAGAGCTAAATTCATCCCATCGAACTCAAAAACACACATGTTCATACACAGATACATTCAAAGGTTTGAGTGACTTGCCCAGGGGCAAATTGTCCACTGGCAGAACCGCAACCGACAACTCTACTTGCTAAGCCAGTGGTTGGATTGTAACTGGTTACAATATTTGTTTCCAGACAATTAAATGCCCAGGAAGACAGGTTCTTGTAGGTCACATATTGCTGTTAAAGGTCAGTGTCCAGTCTGCATTCTGTAATGAAGAAGCAAATCATCTTTAGTTCTGTGCCGTTTTTTGTATTTATCTGTTGTTTTATGTTATTTCTGGCTCTGTAAAGCAATTTGTCCTTCTTCACTGCGGTTGTGTAGACTGACTGGTTATGGAGAAACATTATAATAAATGAACAACACTGCAGATTGAATAAAGGCATCCTTAAGATTTTATTTAGATTTCTCAGCATCATTGAATAAAGCTGCTTCACAGAGTGAAAACAATGTAATGTATACAACAAGGAAAAGCTTAAATTATAGAACAGAGACTTGTGTTTCTGGGCAGATGGAGGCGTTCAGCAGACGGACGGCTCGTCGACTGCAGCGGCTCCCTCTGTGAGAGCTTTGACACACTTGGCCATGGTTTGGGAAGCTCTGCTGATGGAGTCTGAACGGAGAAGAAGCACATTTGGTTTGGCACATGTTTTCATTTTGTGGAGTTTTACTAGTTCATTGAGATTACCGGTCATGTAGAAGTCCTTAGCGGTTATCTGAGGTGGCACCAGAGGAGCTGCAATGAGGTCCTGATTTACAGTCTGGGAATAAAGAGAAAAATTAGGACAACGTTTGTGTCTGAGAGCAAGAATCATTTCCAACCTTTGAGAGTTCATTGGCCTGTTTGAAGTAGTTCGCCTCCTGTACATCATCGTAACGGAGCAGGTTGGGAGAGACCTCTGCCAGCCTGGATCGGACCTCTTCCAGTGAGTCGTAGGGCAGCGTCACACCCGCCAACTGCAACCCCAGCAAACGCTCATAAAAATGTCGCTAAAGAACTTCTGAATAATGATGTTGGACTGACTCTGACCTCAGATACAGCTCTGATAATCTTCCAGTCATCTCTGGCCAGGCCAGGCGGAGTGACGGCCAGCTTGGTGTGCTGGCTGCGGCCCTCGGTGTTGACATAGGTACCGTTTTTCTCTGTGTACGCAGCACCAGGTAGGATGATGTCTGCCATAGGAGCTCCTACGTCCCCATGATGGCCTGGAGGGGTGAAAATCCATCTTAAAAATCCAGGAATGGCTGAAACATTTGCCGTATTTGCTTTTTGTGTGTGCATACCCTGGTAGACGATGAGGCAGTCCTTTGGCAGGTCGGCTCTGGTGATGCAGCCGGCATCGGCTCCGAGCAGGAACAGGACTTTGGGTGGATTCTTCCTGATTGTGTCAACACCGGCTTTGTAGCCTAGATCTAAGGCAGCCACCTGACTGGCCACTCTGCACACAAAGCAACACTTACAACCTCATGCTCTTCACTCCACATTGATCTAGAGCTTTGCAAAGCCGGACCTGTGCAGGACGTTGAGGACCTTCCAGCCGTCCTCCACGCCGCTGCTGGCCCTGGCGTTCTGAGCGATGGTGGAGACGGCGCTCAGGATCGCAGCGCCGTCTTCTCTCTGCAGCGCACTGCTTCCCACAACCACCACCGGACGGGTTGCGGCTGCGAGGACCTGCAGAAGACGAGGAAAGGAGAACCTGTATAGACCAGGGACATGAGATGTCCACAAAGATCCGAGCGAGTTCCCGTGTCAGTCACCTGACTGAACGGATGCGTGCCATTGGCCAGCTCCTTCAGCACTGAACTCTTCTCTCCCAGGTGCTCATATGTATAAGTCAGATCGACCTGCTGGCCCACCAAGGCGACACGCAGCTCATTGTGAAGCCAGCTGCATACGAGAAAGACAAAAGTCATGTAAGGCCTTGACAAAGTAGAATACCAAGCACTTTAGACAGAAATTAATCACTTACCTCTTGCGGATCCTGGCGTTGAACAGCGGCGCCTCATAGCGAGGGTTTGTTCCCACCAGCAGCAGGAGATCACACTCTTCGATGCCGGCGATGCGCGAGTTCAGCAGGTAATTGGAGCGCAAGTCGGTGCTGATGAGAGAGCAACGATTCAGCGCCGTTGCATATCAGGAACGATGTGAAGTGAAAGGGAAGCGGAGCCGTCCTCACCCTGCTCCTGCCATGGGGAAAACCTCCTCGGTGCAGAGGCTCTCAGAGTCCAGTCTGTTGAGGAGATCTTTGAGGGAAACCAGAGCTTCGGCGTCCGCCATCCCTCCTGCGATGGCCGCGACCTCGCTGCCCTGAACGCTCTGGAGCTGCGCAGGTAATGACATCAAATTAGAGCATGTAGCTAAACAGGCACCAGTAGAGCAGCTGTAATAAACTCACAGCTCCTGCAACGCGAGTGAGAACATCTTCCCAGCTGGTTGGCGTCAGCTGACCTGATTTGTCCTTCACCATGGGTTGGGTCAGCCTCTGCCTCTTCAGTCCATCGTAAGCAAACCTGTGTAACACATTTAATTAAATGATTAAACATCTGAGGGAGGGGGATACGTTCCTGTTCTGGTGTATTGGTGCATCACCTGGTTTTATCAGAGATCCATTCTTCATTAATGTCTTCATGCAGCCTGGGCATCACCCTCATCACCTCACCTCCTCTTGTGCTCACCACGATGTTGCAGCCCACAGCGTCCAGCACGTCGATTGACTCAGTTTTCCTGCAAGAACGAAGGAAATGAAGAGAAACGTTCCGTTTTGCATGGCCACAGAGGAGCACGAAACCATGTCCTACCTCGTCTCCCATGGCCTGGCGGTGAAAGCGTAGGGCTTGGAGGTCAGCGCCCCGACAGGACAGACATCTATGACGTTCCCAGACAGCTCTGACATGAACATCTTCTCCACGTACGTCCCGATCTGCAGCTCGTTTCCTCTTCCCGTCGTTCCCAGGTCTTCCACTCCGGCGATTTCGCTGGCAAACCTGGAAAAGAATTCAGAAAAACAATGACCGAATCCTTGCCGATCAGCTGACCTGGTCAGACGGATGTGCGGTTGACTCACCGGACGCAGCGTGTGCACTGGATGCAGCGGGTCATGATGGTCTTGATGAGCGGTCCGATGTTTTTGTCCTCCACTGCTCTCTTCCCTTCTGTGAAACGGCTGCGGTCTGAGCCGAACTGCATGGACTGGTCCTGAAAACAGATGTCACTTTCCCAGCGTCTACGGCTTAAGATCATAAAGTTTTTCTTGTGGACAGAGTCAAACTTTACCTGCAGGTCACACTCTCCACCCTGATCACAAATGGGGCAGTCCAGTGGGTGGTTTGCCAGCAGGAACTCCATCACACCCTCTCTAACGGAACATGTTCACAAAGTTTATTTGCCATCTTCTAAATCCTAAAAGCATCGTGCTGTGAAAAATTACAGCATGGTCACTAATCCTGTACCTGGCTTTACGCGTCTTTTCCGAGTTTGTGAGGATATTCCAACCTTTCATGACCGGCATGGCACAGGCTGCCACTGGCTGGAGAGCACAAGCATAAACACATCTGTTATGAACTTTGTCGTAAACCATCTCAGGCTGGTGCCAAATAGGTTTAATACTCCTCCCCATTCAGCCCAGTGTAAAAATACCTTCGGCGCTTTCTCGATCTCCACAAGACACATCCGGCAGTTTCCTGCAACTGAGAGACGCTCGTGGTAGCAGAACCTCGGGATCTGAATCCCTGCTTTCTCACAAGCCTGAGAAGAAAACCAATCAGCCATTCAGACCTCAAGAAAGAGCTGATATCTGTATCGGTCTGATCGCAATATCTCTTTCAGCTGTTCAAAATATTTAGCAAATACTTTCAAATGCCTCGCGACACACAACTCTTTTAGTTTGCATCAAACACATCTGAGGATTCTTACTTGCAGGACTGTGGTCCCAGGCTCCACCTCCACTGGTTTCCCATCCACAAACACTTCCACCATGTTGCTGGCAGCACGTACAGCAGAGCAAACTAAAGAGGCACAAAGAAAACGAACCATTAGCTAAAACCGCTTCACTTGATCAGCAATTACAGAAACTAAATATTTTGACATTTACTGCTATTCTGCAAAAAAGTAATCAAAAAGATGTGATGTTTGGCAATGAAACAAACAGTAAATATTGTTGGATCTTACCGGGATTGGAAGGAGCCAGGCTGCCCTTTGCAGCCCCGGCAAGAGCTCGACCAACTGCTGGCAGTCGCAACATGACGCTGCAAGGCAAAATAAAGAGAAGAACTGTTTCATAAAATTCTAGAGATTCAAATGATTTTTCTAGGTTTCAGACTTTTCCTGACTCAAATGCATGAAGTTGCTAAAACATTGAATATAAAATATTAATGCTCGACAGAAGTCAGGTGTTACTATCAAACTAAAAACAGGAAGATGAAGCTGGTTAACAAGAAAATTGAGAGGGATACTTTTTAGTCATTCCAAAAATAATATTGTAAAAGTATTAAGACTTGAAATTGTATTCATTAATAATCAATGACAAGAAGCGCTTGTAAAAGGATAAAAGCAGAACAGAGCAGAGAAAAGTACTTAAATTGTCTCTGAAAACTGCAGAATGTGCTGTAAAAAATAAGTAATAGAAGAAATAATATTGACTAATGAAGCTGGTAACAGAGAAACATTATTAGTCTGGATCAATATTTAGCTCCTGTCAACAATAAGTGTCTTTGCGTCCAAAGTGAATTACCGGAGGTTTCTCTGACATTTGCAGGTTTAAGGACGGACTTAATGTTTGTTTAAGTTTGTTTAGTAATGCATAACGGGCTTTATTTAATAGAAAATAAGGTGGTTACATGAATCTCCCCAGGAGCTAATAACGTTAGCTAACAGTACTCAAGGACACAGACAGTCAGGGTTGTTACACGGAAGCAAAATAAACGCGCTCCAAAATATCTTTTTTTCATCCGTCTTCTGCTTGCTTAACATGTTTGTCTGCACCTGCATACATGTAAAATGTGTTGTTGGTTCTCACCTTTTGCTATTTGGCCTTTTCGACCAGAACAGCGGTGATGTTAGTTATTTCACCCGAGAAGCGACTATGGCGTCAACGGAAACGCTGCGGGTCACTTCCGCTATGCACCCTGAATTTTCACAATAAACATTTCTTTACCTATGAACTTTTTTATTCAAGACTGACACTTTTTAAATTATTATTATTATTATTATTATTATTATTATTATTATTATTATTATTATTATTATTATTATTATTATTATTATTATTAATGATTAGAAAAATTCTCTATGTGTTTCACAAAAGAGCATTTTAAAAACCTATTCTAACTTTATTATCAACGTTCTGGTTTAGAGTGTGTGTAATGTAAGCAATGAGTTGAATGAATGACTTTCCTATTAAAGTTAAGTTTTGCATTAAAGTCTAAGTTGTTAGCTGCAGGTTTCGATGGTAAAATCCGCCACCCACTGGCCAAAAGGTAAGGGTGCATCATATTTTTTATACCACGACAGCCACGCCAGCTGTCCGCAGAGATTTTTTAAAATTTATTTTATCTGCTTATTTATTTTTTGTAGAATTCTGACTTTAATCTCAGAATTTTGGCTTCATGTGGCTGTTTAGCAGAATCACCTTAAACCGACATGTTCCTGCAGAAAGTTAGTTCTCATACTGCGCAACTCTCACCTCTGATTGATCTACATTGCCTTTATTGGAGTGTTATGAAGTATGAATGATGGAAAAGTTCTTAAATTAGTTATCATCGTACTTTTTTAAATAACAAAATATGTTTATATATATATATATAGGCTTTTTTGTAATGATATATTGTACTGAAATCTCATAAATTGTGTCCGAAACTCTTTGTTTTTCCTGGATTTTCAGCTTGACACAAAGGTTTCTCTGTAATGAGGCCTTGTAAGTTTTTAACACGTGTTTTTTTTACTAGCACGCATCAGGTTTCACTAATGACTCTTCGGAAAAGGGGTTGTAGAACGGCTGGAAATCAGACTACATTTCCCATGATGAACTGGGGGAATTTACCGGAAGTAACTACGTGTGCACTTTCGCGACAGTCCAGGAAGCGTTTTCAAAGCAGCTTCAGAGACGAGAAGGATAATTGTTTGTTTTAGAGGAATATTAAACCAAAATTAGGTAATTATTCATTTGCGAAACGATTTTTTGTTAATAAAAATATCAGCCAGGTGACGGTTTTAGATAGAACTAGACAGGGTCTCTAACTCTCAGACTTGTTAGCAACAAGCTAGGTAGCTGGTGTTTGTTAGCAAACAACGTGAAATAAAAACGATGCTTAATATTTTATGGCTTGTAAATGAGTATATTTTGATCCAGTACAGTCAAGAAGGGATTTTACTGGTATATATATCATAAGAGATGCACAATTCGTAGGATTTGATTAAGCATTGTATATTGGTTGGAGCTCGTACTACCTCAGTTAGTTTTTAGCTCCTTATTAATGGCTTCTATTTGATATAATTATTTGAATTGTGTCTGAGTCACAATGCGAGTGTAGACATGTATAATGCATGTAGCTGGTTATGTATTATGAAATTGTACTGTTGGAGGAGGTTTGTAAAGCATGATACAGCTATACTGCAGATTAAATGTTCTACAAGATTTATGTAAGCTGCTTTAAAACTTAATTTATGTGATAACAATACATGTTCATTACATTTTCAATTATGAATATCCACAGTGCAACTGGTATGCAAATGGTATGGCAAGACAAAAATGGAGGAACCCTGCATGAGAGCGTTGTTAACTCAGATTTTTGATTGCTGTCTTTCTAAACCTGCCGTTTTCTGATTTGTGTTCAGGCACCATGCTGCCGACTACTTCGCCACAGAGTAACGGCGACCCCAGCTCCAGGGATGCTGCCCGTCACACAGCAGGTGCCAAGCGCTACAAATACCTACGGCGACTTCTCCATTTCAGGCAGATGGACTTTGAGTTTGCCTTGTGGCAGATGCTCTACCTGTTCACGTCGCCACAGAGGGTCTACCGCAACTTCCACTACAGGAAACAGACAAAGGACCAGTGGGCAAGGGATGATCCCGCATTTCTGGTCCTTCTCAGCATCTGGCTGTGTGGTAAAGCGGAACTTGTTGCATTTGATTCATAAATTGAACGTTTAAATTAGCGCAGTTAGTTCACATTTCTTTGTTTTTGCAGTATCAACGATCGGTTTTGGTTTTGTTCTGGAAATGGGAGTCGTGCAGACTTTGAAGCTGCTGCTGTGGGTGGTCTTTGTCGACTGCATAGGTGTTGGTCTGCTCATATCAACCCTCATGTGGTGAGTTACTGTGCTGATTAAAAACACCAAAGCGATCTCTGACAGACGCGCTAAAATGTAATTTTCTGTTCCAGGTTTATCAGCAACAAATATCTGCTGAAACACCCGAGCAAAAGCTTTGATGTCGAGTGGGGTTACGCATTTGATGTTCATCTAAATGCTTTCTACCCACTTCTAGTCATTCTGCATTTTCTGCAGCTTTTCTTTATCAACCGTGAGTGTATTCTCTCCTTGCTGTGTTGCACTGTGTGGATCTGCAGACAAACTCTTTATGTGGATCGTTTTTTTTTTTTGTTTGTTTTTTTTTACAGATCTCGTGGTAATAAACTCAGACTGGTTCCTGGGTTACTTTGTTGGCAACACTCTGTGGCTCATCGCCATTGGTTACTATCTCTACATCACCTTCTTGGGCTACAACGGTGAGACTTATGCATATCAAACTGATTCTGCCTTGCAGGAAACAAAAATGTCTTTTTCTGCCACAAGGTGAAATTTAAGTGAATGTGTTTTTTTAAACATTGTTTCTCTCTCACAGCTCTCCCCTTCCTGTCGAACACGGTGGTGCTCCTCTACCCCTTTGCTCTGCTTGGCCTAATCTACCTCCTCTCTATATCTCTGGGCTGGAACTTCACCCAGGGTCTCTGCTGGTTTTACAAGCACCGAGTCCAGTAGGAACCGTTTCAATTTCTAATTGGATGCAAGCTGGTTCCGGATGAACTCAAAACAAACAAAGAGAAAAAGTTTCAGACTTTCTGTTTCTAGCTGAATGTGACTGAGAGAGACTTCTGGTTGACTCTTGGAGAACTGAAGACTCTGGCTTGATTGAGGCTGAGCTGGCTTCTTTTGATTGTGTCAGCTCTTGTTGAACTCCAGTAAATGGCAACGTGTTTCTCCAGACAAAAAAAAAACAGGACGAACCAGACGTTCATCAATGTGTGACTGCTGAATTGTTGTAATATAAGCCTAAAGGTGTCATTTTGAAGAAAAAATTTTTGGTTTTTAGTTGTGTTTGAAAAAACCACCAGATGATCCTGCTTGATGAAGTGGAGACACATGGGATGCAGATATTTTTTTCTTTTTTCCTTAAGTTGTACATTCCAAAGCACTTTCAATAAAGGGTTTTATGAACTTAAACTACCTCAGTTTGGGTGCTTGGAGGGAAACCCACATTTCCCTGTAGTTCTTCAACATGTGTAAGCATTCTACTGGGGATTTAAAAAAATGTTTTCTTGTAATATTCATTGCATTGGAGTTCCCATCAAATCTCTGGAATGTCAATGAATCAGCCACTGATTTAGACCTTTAAGAATCGATTGAGGTTTAAGTCTCTTCTGACTTCCTTAGTTATCATTGAGCCTTTGCCTGAAGGGGTTTTACTTCAATTGTTTGTAATAAATGATCTCACTTTTGCGTTATGGAGGATCGTGTGCAGGATTTTAATGCAAAGAAAACAAAGAAACTTGATGCATTTTGGAATTGGTCTCCAACATAAAATGTCCAAAAATTGAGATCTTGGGAATGCTTTTCAAATGCCTTGTAGCATCATAATTTGACAAGTTCATGCAAGGAAAAAAAACAGCTCACCTGCTAAATATGAACTAATTTGTACTTTTAATGCCAGACCCAATTAATGTTATAAAACCCACACAGATGAAGAAAATCTTAATTATGATCACAACGAAAAGTCTTGGCCAAAAGGTTGGAACTGATGGAAAACCTGTTTTAACAGGCTGCTTCAGTTTCAATGGTTGCAACTTGAAATGATTTTTACGTTGCTACGAAGCACAAGTGCAATTTATTTCAAAATTGATCACAATTTACCTCATTGTTGGAAGCCAGAGATTAAAAGCCTTGATTAGATTCTTTTAGATCTTATAATCACAGAAAAGGTGAACAGGGAGTGGGTCTATTCATAAAAACACAAAAAACATCTGTAAATGAAAGCAGAGGTTTATTTTGCAACTATAGTTCTGCATCCTCCATCCATTTGTTTCTGTTCATTAAAGAATGAATCACAAAAATCTGTCGGTAGAGGAGAAAAAAAGAAACATTCACATCGTTGTACTGTCTTGATGTTAAAATATAATCCAGAGCAACTAAAGAAAAAAAAAGACCCAATCAGTTGTTAATGTTACAAAGTTTTTTTCCTCTTTATGCAGATTAATGTAGGCTGAAGGATTCTAAAAATGTTTGCTCTAAACCCAAAAGCTCGTTTCAGGTTCTCCTCTAGTTTCATGGTGATGTTTTTACTTCACGGCGTTGTACAGCATTTTCTTCAGCTTCTCCAGGTTGACTGTTTTCATGATTACGGCCTTGTGCTCCTTCTTCAGACTCTCCATGTAGTCCAGCACCATCATGCCCCGGGTGTGTTGCCCATTCAGCTCCACTGTCACTGCCACCTGCCAGAGGAATCACATTTAACCAAGCTGGGATTTTAAAAAAAAAGTAGCGACAGCGACGAAGGCTCACCTTCTCACTCTTCGTTATGAAGCCGTTGTCGACCGCAGCGGCGAGCGCGAACACGTCGCAGGGATTAAAGCCTTGCCCAGCTATTACTTCTTTTTGATACTCATCTGAACGAGCTTTCTACGCACACATTGAACAAGACGCTGCAGCTGCTGCAAACAATCGTAAAGAAAGTGCATTAGACTGAACTTACCTTCATTGAAAGCTCTGATATCTTCCTGATGAAGGCAGCCTTCTCTGTCTTTACGGACAGCCACTCGTCCCAGAAAGACTAGAAAAATAATTTAAGTAAATATTTAGTTGCGTTCAATTGTTTCCATCTTTTTATTAAAGCCCACCAGGTATGACATTTGTCACACATTTAACCCTCCTGTGTTCTTATTTGAATTGTATTCTTGCCTATCTTTGATTGTGGTGATGCAAGTGGCATTTTTACAGAATGTTTTTTTTTCTCCCAGTTTTCCAAATGCCTTCTAGAATAAAAAGAATAATTTCTGTCCTTTGTTCTAATTTTTTGAGAGGGCGTGATGCGTCAAGGCGGGTAGAATGCATGTAAGTAAAATAATTAAATGATTAAACAATAATTAAAGCAGTAAATCTTCTTATTCATTGCGTTTGTGTTTCAGGTCTCACCCATGGGAGGCTGCTCCTGCAGCTGAACTCCCACGCAGCGATGTAGGTGGGACAGGTGTAGCGGTCCAACACGATGAAAGCCGCTTCAGGGTCGGCCACAAAGTTGAACTCACCACACGAAGTGGTGTTACCCCGAGCTGTAAGCGTGGATAAAGCAGGTGGGTAAATAAGAGAGACTCCAGGGGTTGAATTTCTATATATATAAAACAAAAGGCCTGCCCACATTCTGTGTTTCCTCCCATGATGTAAAGCGCTTTCAGTTTTTTGGGGAAGGAAGGGTCCAGCTGCACAGCAACTGCAAGGTTAGTCAGGGGTCCAGTAGCCACAAGGATCACCTGCAACCCACGATGAATATAAATTTGGAGCTTGAAGCGGACCTTACCGAAGGGGATTTTGCGTCTGTGGTGACAAAAAAGTGTGACTGTGCTCAAACTTATTTTCCCACCTCTCCTGGATTTTCCTTTGCAATTTTATGCATGGCCTGCGCAGCTGTCTTCTTCTGCAGCAGCTCCACACCTGGAGCGTCTGGGTCTGGGACGTCCCCCAGTCCGTCTTTCCCATGATAATCCGACGCGTTCTGTTTACTGGCCAGCAGAGGCTTCGAGAAACCCTCATAAACTGGAATCTGTTGGACAGAGCGTGTAATTGTAAGACATTCAGCAAAGTGAACAGACCAGAGTTGACAAAAGCTCTGTGTCGACGTACGTCCAGCCTGTTGCAGACTTTCAGGACACGCAGGGTGTTTTTGAGGACGTTCTCCAGAGGAGTGTTGCCATGGCAGCAGGTGATTCCCAAAACCTCCACATCTGGAGCAGTGAGGGCGATCATGATGGCCTGAGCATCATCGACTCCAGTGTCAACGTCGAGGATCAGCTTCTTCATTCTACAATAAATGTGTGTGTATATTATAGTTATTTTTGAAAAGTGCTGATAGGACTTTACAATTTTTACAGGAAATTTGAATTGTCATATCTAAATGCAAGGTTTGCATAAGTATTTTGACTAGGGATTTGAAAATGGCCATATTTAATGCATTTTAACATGAGTGCATAACACTAATGAGATTTGAAGCATTTAGAAGCGCAACTGATCTGATGATGTAAATCAGGTTCCATATGTAATTAAAATTTGAGATAAAGTTTCATTATCATTCAAGTGTTGAGTTAAAATTCAATTTTGCATTTCAATTTATACCTGATTATTAATTTGAATTGTATTTAGATTGAAATTTAAGTCAAATTATTGCAACTCTGTCATTAAAACCTGCTTCGTATCTTATATCTGTGCAAAGATGTGTTTAAACATCAATATGTATTATTGGAAATATATCAATTCTGCTGCGTATAACTTCATCTGCAGCAACGTCTGATTCACATGTGTAAACAAACAGGTTGTAATGTTTACACAGATTGCAGAAAACTCAGTAAGGCAGGTTTGCATCATAAATAACCACCTGGATGGCTGTGGTAGCGTACAAAGCAGTGAAAGAAGAAGAAAAGTCAAGTGGATAAAATTAAGATAAATTTTTCTTGTTTTAGTTCAGAGTGTGTTCTTTATTGCTTTAAATCACTTGGTTTTATTTTGGAGGTTTCAGTAAAGGAACAAACATTGATTTTTCATTTTAAGTGTAAGAAAGGAATGTTTAAAAACTGTCAGAGAACCATGTGGTAATTATACATTACAAACTTGTTAAGTAATCCTCTTTTTTTTTTTTTTTTGAAATTTTGTTGCTATTTGAAATGGGTGTTGTTGACCAACCCAACCATTACCCAGTTACACCAGTTCTGTCAGGATGAATTGGCCAAAACTCCAGCAAACAAAAGTGAGGACCTTGTGGGGGGTTAAAATATTTTACCCAAGTCATTCAGTTCAAAAGCAAATCTGGATATTAAGAGAAAGTTATTTAGACCTTGAAGAAAGCCTCCTACCCATTATTGTGGCATTCTTGTTTAAAGCAGCATTAACTTTTCTAAAATTGTGAGGAAAAAATGTCATATATTTTCAGTGGGATGGCATCCAATATGAAAGTTACCAATTATCCTGCATAGTAAATCTATATAAAGTTACCAATAAACAGTAAATGGCGTAAAGGCTGGATGTAATATGCCAATCTAGTCTAGAGCTTGTCTACTAAAATGATTCAAACTTCTTCTTTTGCTCAGAACAGAAGCAGAACCAGTTGCTACTAACCTGACTGACCTGGAAGACGATCTCTTCCCTCCGACTGAAGTACAAGGTGAGAGAATTATTTTTTCTTTTCCACCCAACGTTTAGGTTGGAATGTGTTACATGATTCCCTCTGACTGCAGAGCAGCACAGGTATAATGTCACACCTCTTCTAAAATGAAGCCCCCAAATCGCGCACTAGGGTGAATATGTGGCATTGCATCGGTTTTGCACTATTAAAACTAATTCTATTATAACTTTTTTTAAAAAATTTTTTAGCTGTTGCTATCATCCTAAACATGTGAAAAAAAAAACAATTTAAATACAACAATTGTATGCAGTGGTGTGGCTACAGGAACATTTTACTGTCATAAATTATTTCTGCTATCTGATCACTCCAAGCTGAGTTGTTTTAAGATGCCCTGAAATGATCAAAATAAAAGTCTCACCTGCTGAGTGAACGGACCAAAAAGACAAGAATGAGGAATGACTTGGAAAGCGACTGAGTGTCGCTTTTATAAAGAACAGCCCAACCCTGAGAACATGTGAGTAGGAGACAAACTCCACCCTTATTTATTCGTACGTTAGGCCTTTAGTTGCTTTCAGCATGTTGAATAATGTGAAAAAAGTATTTGCCCCTTTACATATTTCCTGTTTTTAATCATAGTTACACTTAAATTGAATCAGCTTTAATGTCAAAGATAAGCTGAGGAAATAGAAAATATAATTAAGAAGTTGCTTCATTTATGAAGGGGAAAGCAGTAAAGCAGCCCCACATCATCACCATATGTGGCTCTTTTTACATTTATATCTATATAAAATTCTGTGAAATGACTATTTGAAACACTTTCTTTTTGTCTCTCCAGGCTATTTTACCTGATATTATAATGTATTTGATCTGAAAAAAGAAAAATCAAATCAAAAGCAGAAAAAATTTGAATGGGAAAATACTGCAGTGCTGTAGATTCACATTGGATTTTAAATTGATGTTGCATTGTTTTTTACCAAGGAATTTGTCCTGCAAGGACACATTCCTCTGTCAGACATGTAGAGGCAGCTTCTTTATTTACTGCCGAAAATGCAACAGGATTCACAAGTAAGAATTTTGTCTTAAAAATTACTGAGTATCTTTGTTGGTAAGGAAAAAACAAAACAATGAGCTAAAAATGAGAGCAGGTGCAACTCTCTTTTTTTAACTGAAGTTATGCAAATTTTACAAAGGTGAAGGAAGACAAGACAAGACAGAACACATGTAATAATTGTCAACAAAGAACATTCTTGTCTAATTAAAATTGAGTAAACTCTCTTCCATGTTCATCCCTCTAGAAAGCAAAAGGGAAAAAGAAGACTTTCTCTCTTGCCTCTCCTGGACCATCCACATGGTCACTGCCTAAACTTCAGAGAAACATAGAGATGTGCCTGGAGGTTTTTAATCCATGACAACATGGCGTGCAACTATGCCAACCCTTGAGATTGTGGTCCTAGGTCATTGAACAGGCCTTTCTGTGTAGTTTTGGGTTGATCCCTCGTTTTTCTCATGATTATTGATACTCCACAAGGCTAGAAGAAGATTGTTGGAATGTTTGCCTATTGACCTTCAGACCAGTCTTACCTCATGAAGGTCTGCAATTTTTTCCCTGAAGTCCTTAAGCAACTTTTTGGTCTTTCCCACAGAGGTGAGGTTACGGTCCTGTTTTATGTAAGTTAAAATGCTGTACTAACCGTGGCCTTTAAATGTGAACCTGTTTTGTGGCTTTACAAAACCTGCTGAGACCTGTACCAGAAAGGTGCAACTTAGAGATACAGACGTAAACATACCCACACACAAAGTACATCTCCTATATGATAACTTTGTGATATGCATAAAGTTTCTGTGCTACCCTCTTCAAACGTTTATGTACTGTGACCTTTATATACCCATACCCCAAGTCAGGTGGCATTTTCATATGAACATGCAAAATCTCTAAAGGTAAAGGAGGACAAGATGGAACTTCTCAAACACAAATGAAGCTTTCGGCCTGAAAATTGGCATTTAGTAGAATTCCTCCCTTGTTATGTATATATATGTCTATGCAAACTGTACTTGGGTGGGTCTCCTTCTGCTTGAATTACTGCCTCAATGTGGTGTGATATGGAGGCAACCAAGCTGTAATTATGCTGAGGTGTTCAAGAAACACAGATTGCTTTGATAGCAGTTGGTGGCTCTTGTGTCTCTCATCGTCCTCCTGAAGTCAAATAAGTGTGACTGATAAGAGGAGACAGTGTGTGCATACATTTTTAATTCAAGCATTTACAAAATGCTCCAACTCAGAACTCTGCCTGCAGAAAAATACTTGCTGTGATGCATCGACATCACGGAAATATTTTGCCGTAGAGTCAGGAACAGGAAGTGCTTATTAACACAGTGTTCTAACATCGAAAATAAAGAATAAGCAGTAGAAAATCGCTGCTTTTAAAGTTCAATGTATCCTGATAATTATTTCAGTTTAACTTCATACATCAATCTTTATTTACAAAGCAGGGGACGTATTTTCCTCTACTCGTCCGGCTCGCCTTCTCCTGCATCTTGGGAGTTGGGTTTGGGCTTGGCCAGGTTGGCCCTGACCCGAGCCTGGTCCACGGCGTCCAGCAGGTTTTTGGAGTCCAGCGCTAGCGTGTGGGCGGCGGCCAGCATCTGTTTCTGACACTCCTCCTTCAGCGAGGTTACAGAGTTCTGCTGGGCGAGGCGCATCTTGTTGATGAGCTCACCCAGATCCTTGTTCAGGAGTTTCTTGGTGCCTTCGATCTGAAATGGGGGAGGAAGTCAAGCGATAATCTAATCACTCTGAAGATCATCTCAAAACCTTTTTTTCATCTATCTTATCCATTGTTCGAGTGACAAACAAATATTGTGATTAAGCTATAAAGCCATAGATGAGGCATAAACGTCTAAAGTTTACCTCTGTGGTGACTGAGCTGTGCAGAGACGGCAGAATCTCATCAACACTTTGAATCAGACTGCGGAGAGTGATTCCTACAGCCTGCAGACAGCAAAGTGAGAGAGAGTGAAGAGCGCCCTCTCCTGGTCTTTTCACTTACAACCAACGATGAGCATGGAGTCACCAAGACTCCAAGAGATGAATTGTACCTTGACAGCGGTGGGATACTCCGAGGCTGGCAGCGTGTTAACTTCGTTCTTCAGCTGCACCACCTGCTTCACCATCGCCATGACGCCGGTGTAGACCTCGTCTTCGGACCGGTCCAGCTCGGCTGTGGGCCGAGTCTGTGAGGCGGTGGGAGGCTTCGAGGGTTTCTCCGGGGGACCTGACTCAGAAAAAATCAAAGGTTAACTCAAGATTCTTTAAAATATTTCAGAAAACATTCGCTGCAGCCTTGATTTAAGCCGTTCCATTGTCGCTCTGAGTGCATGTGTTTGGTTGTAAGCTTGTTAATGAGCCATTTGTTTGATTTAGAAGTGATGAATGCTGGTATAATATTTGTGGGGGATTATAGCATCTCGTCTGAGTCACACACAGAGAGAACTTTGGAAACCTTTGGCTCCTCACGTCAATAACTAAATGACTAATTATGAAATTTTCTGAGAGGTAGACGCAGGCCGAGTGAGAGGTCAGATGAGCTGGTCATTGAGCTTTGACATCATGACTTATGTAAAAACCCGTAAAGGCCGTATGATCGAGACTCTCTTTTCTGAGAGCGGAACCCTTGTGTGACCAAAAACCAATCCTGGTTAAATCAACAATGGTGAGAAGCAGCTTGGTGATTTTCTGTTCTCTCAATAAATGAACATGCAACAGCCTTATTCCTTAATACAGCTGATGGCATCAGGAAATAAAACCAAATAAAACTGGTGACTAGGACTCACCATTTGCTGGGCTTTGTTCAGGAGGTTGTAGCTGAAAAAAAATAGAAAAGCAGAAAATTTGATGAGTTATATTTCTGTAATAACAAAAAAAATCTTTTGAGGTAAAAGTTGTTTGTTGATGCAGCTCCTATAATGGTGAGCCAGACCAACTTTTACCCACACAAGGATGGCCCAACTTATTTTAGGACTGTCTTATCCGGGCGAGAGGCAAACCCCGCCTCTCGCCCGGAACGTCAGCTGGAGATAGGCACCAGCAACCCTCCCGACCCCTCCAAGGGACAAGGGTGCAAAGAAAATGGATGGATGGATGGATGTCTTATTCACACAAGGTCAAATAAAAGTTGAACTAATAATTGGTTAAACTTTATATGAATATATAGGGAAATTTAACCACTCTGGTCAAATTGTCCAAGTTCAAAATTCTCATGGGCCACATTTGTCCCCCTCTTATAAACTTATAACTTAGAAAAATACACCTTGTGTAGAAAATCCAGAATTAATTCAAACTTCCACACTTTATTATCTGGTTCTATTTTATAAACTGCTAAAAAAAAAAAAGGTCCAAATTTACCATTAATATTACATTTCCTGATGAGTGCATGTAAATATATGAGCCGAACTGGGTTGCTATTATTTAAAATATACACTTAAATACGTGAGAGAAAGTGGTGGAAAAAAATACCTTAGTTAGTGAATCTTGTCTCACCACAGGATCCTGTGAGCCAAAGAAAACCAACATGGTTCTGCGTCAGTGAATGCAGCAGTGTGGTATTCAGTTTGTCTACCACACAAACGGTAGTGAGCAATATGTCTCACCAGTTGTCTCTCTTCCTGCTCCAGCCACTGTCTGTCCATCAGCATTTCTCGCCTCTGTCTCTGTAAAGTGTCCTCCACTCTCTCTTTCTCCCAAAACATCCTGCTGTCTTTCTCCGGAGCCTAAAAAGCACAAGAACGCAAATGAAATGCCTCCATTTTGTTGAGGGAGGTATTTTAGTTTCATGTTTTGCCACATTCTGGCACTTATTCTACTGGCATTTCTATTTTTCTTTTAGTATTTTTTTATCTGGGTTACTTTCAGTCTAACTGTGGTTTTTACCACACAACTCTTGGATCAATTTTCTGCTTTTTGGTTACCTTTATGCGTGCAAGGGTGTTGCCTGGAGCTCTGGATGGCTAATGGAGAAGTAGAAAAAGAGAAAATTAATGCTGAGCATTTCATAGTTAATTTAATATGAACAGAAGAAAATTAGAACATTGATACAATAACAATCTGAACAAATTCTTAAACAGAATTTATGACTCAGAGGGAAATTGAAGACGCACCATCGAGGCAGTGCGATCACTTATAATCTATTTCTAAAACTGCCGGCACCAAGTAGAGAAAAGTTGTTACCTATTCAGAGTCAGAAGTGAGAACTTTGGCTTATTTAAATGCGCCGTCACACAATAAAGGTCAACAATAAGTGCTGCCGTTTCAGTCAACGTTTCACACCAACATGAACTCATGTTGACACAGTTTGACTTCTGGTACCTTAGGCGGAGGGTCTGTGCGCGTGGAGGAGAAAGACTGAGACCTTACTCTTCTAACGTCTGTTTCCTGCTCCAGCTCCATCTTGTGGATCTCGCTGTCAAACAGCAAGCATGTGTAAAAAATCCAACCGCGACTGAAGTAAAAGCCCGACATTTGGAGAAGTGTGTCTGTATGTGTGTGTGTGTGTGTGTGCGCACCTGAAGGAGAAGACGAGTTCCCTGAAGGTGGGGCGGCTGTGCGGCTCGTAGGCCCAGCAGCGGGTGAGCAGGCCGTAGATGGGGGGAGGGCACTGCTGGGGTTTGTGGAGCCGGACCCCGGACTCCAGCTGGTTGATCACCTGCCCGTTTTCCAGCCAGTAAAAAGGCTGCTGGGCCATCGAGAAGATCTCCCAAACACACACACCTGTTGAAGACGCACCCGTGGTTGACTTTGTCAGTGTTTAAATCTGGTAGATTATCGAAAGACATAAAGCAGGCGATGGGCTAAAAATATTTGGTTTGAAAATTCTTCAATAAGATCATTGGCTTTTCCAAGTAATCATCTCTGACTTTTGATTTTAGTCTGTATCTCACTGAAATGTTACTTCGGTTCTGGTCACTATTCATCTTTGTCCATCTGCTTCTGGAGCTTTGGGGGCTGATAACTCCTCCAGAATTGCCTCAGGCCTCTTGGCCGCTTCACTAAAAACGCTCTTGTTCCCCACAAACCTAGCTGTGTATTGCTGGGTTTGTGGTTGTGCCGTTCTATCATAGAGTGCAAAATGATGCACAGAACCAATGTATTCTGAAATGATCTCGTTGTAGAAAAAGCGTCTTGGTCTGAATGTGCGCCACACTTTTCAATTTTTACTTGCCAAGATTCTGAAAATTGTGCTGTTTTCTTTCCACTTTACAAATATGCTCTTATAAAGACTTACATTTTTGAAGAGGTTTGAATACTTTTTTTTAGGAGTTGGCCCTTTTTTTTCCTCTTAAACGGCACGTTTTTCTTTTGTGTAAGTTGACACTATTTCTGTTGGAAGCAATTTTCTCAGTAGCTGTTAACTTTCCATCCTTTACAATTTACAAGCAGTTTCTAAAACACTAACCAGATGTTTGACTATGGAAAAACAAATAGAGAAACTTCATCTAGGAACTTTCCAAGTTGCTAGAGACTATGAACACTAATCTACTCCCATAGATTTTCTGTGGAGGATTTGAGAGCAGACCTTAGGTGAGTGTTAACAAACAATAAAAAATTAAAATAGGACTTCTTCTGGTGAGTTGTCAGGAGGAACTCTATGATGCATGTATGTATTTTTTGACACTGCTGTGAGCTTCACACACTCTGACCATAAAAAAATGAAGAGAAGTCAAAGCTATGATGTGTCAGCATAAAGAGGCTAGATTCAGTGAGTTGTACATAGACTCCCATATGGTTTCAGTATTTAGAGCTGATTTTACTCTGTTCGGTTTCGTTCAGGGTTTGCTTCATGGTTTCCTTTTACAGACCATGTCTACATAAATAGGTTTAAAAACTAAAATGAAAAGTGTAAAAAAGACTTTTCATGAAGTCTCTATTGGTTAGTAGGAAGATGTGTTTTCTCATTACCAAACATCCAGACGTCGCTGGCTGAGGTGAAGCGTCTAAAGTTGATGGATTCAGGAGCCATCCATTTGATCGGTAATCGACTGACAGAGGCTGCACACAGAGGAAGAGAACAGGATCCAAAAATACACTGGCACTTAAATTGTGTTTTACTGACATTTATAAAACAAAAAAAAAGATAAATGCACACAGGGCAGCTGCGTTTACCTTTATAATATTCTTGTTCATCAACGTAGCGAGACAGTCCAAAATCTCCGAGCTTAACGCATTCAGCAGATGCAACCAGGACGTTTCTAACGGCGATATCTCTGCAAACACAAACAGCGGTAGAAAGATAAGAGATAAAAATCAAATTCCAGAAATATTGAAGAGGCTTAAAGATTTCTAGAGTTGCTTAAATGGAAAGAACAGAAAACAACAGTTATCCCTGTTGCTGGTGTACCTCGTCTTTCCACTTAACTTTCCATTAATGGTCTTAGATACAGAACTTTAGTAGTTGTTAAAGGGATTAACCAAAGGTCCCTGGACTTTGACCAACATAGAAAAGTAAGATTCAAATTTAAAAAAAACCCTCAGTTGCTTGTTTGTTCACTTTAGCGATGTTACCTGTGAACCATGCTGAGTCCCTCTAGGTAAGCCAAGGCTTTGCAGATTTGTAGACAGTACTGCGTTAACTTTGCTGTGGTCAAGATGTACTGCTGCTCCACAAGGTAGTTTCCCAGCTTGCAGATAAACAGACACACAAGAATAACAATAACTAACTGTACTGGTTGTGATAATCAACTGAGTCGCTCGTGTTGCTTTTAGGCACAACTTTAGAGTCTGAACTCAGAACCACACCTCTCCGTGTTCGTAGAGCTCCATGACGATCCAGACCGGATCGACCTCAATGACCCCGATGAGACGCACAATGTGAGGATGGTCCAGGTTTTTCATGAGATCTGCAATGAAGGGATCAACATAGATCAATAAAATATAACATTTGTAAATTATCTGTAATACAGATGTTACCGACTGTTTTTTTTTTTTACTGTTGACATAGTGGAAAACATCTCAGCATTACCACAGGAGCCAATATCAACACTCTTCCTTTTCTCCACTTTTAATTTATCTTTGACATCCATAAAATATTATTAAAATCCAATCAGTACTAAGGAAAATAAATGGTTCTCCTGGATTGGCTGCTTTGGAAACAGCAGATAATAGCATATCAAGCAGCATTATGCCTAGTTATTTCAGCTTCCCAAGCTACTTTTTTTTTTTAAATTAGCTCTTTGAAAAAGTTCTGCGAGTCGGTGAATTTTCTGCAAATAATTTGGAAATTCCTCCAACAGAAGGTTCACCCAACCTTCTGGGTGAATCTGCAAATACTGAACTGCACATAGTTGATGGTTCATTATATTGCGGAGTGTCAGCCAAAGCCCAGAGTAAAGCTGAACTTGTCACGTTAACTGAGAAAAATGCAGAATTTGACCGAATGAACAAGACCAACATCTATACAGCTAAGCACAATAGTGATTTTTTTTAAATTCAAAACGTAAACCCATGGCAGCAACAGTTTATCCACCAAGTTCAAAGCCAATGTTTTGGTGGATGCCATATATGACTGTGGTTGGCTAACCTACTTGGCAACAAGTTCTCGTGTTAGTTGGTAGTGAAGCACTTGGCAGTTTATAGCATGATGAGGCTCACAGCTAGTGGTCACAACCACAGCTAGAAAACAAAAACAGAAAATAAAAGAGACGCAGGCGATAGATTTTAACCTATAAAAGTCTTATACTCAAAGTTCCTGTGAAAGTACTGAAACCGCTTCAAATGTTTCACATTTTGCTATATTACAGCCACAACAATGTATTTCATTGGAATTTTATGAGATGGAATAAACACAAAGTACCAAACATGACATAATTGTGAAATGTTAAACAACTGCCACACTTTTTGCAATTAAAAATCAAGATCCGTATGACATTTTGCATCAAATCATCATGAATCAAATTCAATTTGCTCTAAATTAAATAAGGTTTTGCCATAATTTTTTAAGCACACTGGCTCAAATTAAAGCCCGAAAGAAGCCTGTTTAGATTTTCCCCACTGGAGCTGTGGTTTCTATATAAGCCTGTTTCACAAAGCCACAAGCAGACAACAGGAAGTAAGAGGAAATGTCGCTCTGATCAAGAACACGTTGCGTCCAAACAAGCGAAAGGCGATGTTTCGTTTCACCTTTTTTTTTAAAAATCATGTTTCTGCAAAATCCGCAAAAAGTGTTTTCTATGAAAAGCAACGGAAAAAGGTTGCTAATGTTTGGGTAACATCATCATCATCAGCAGCGTTGTCACGAAGAAAGGTCGAGACATGAGTAATGGAGAATTTCTCTGAATGGGTCTGAGCAGGAAACAATCACTGCAGCAGCCATGCACTCACCGGCTTCACTTAGAAACTTCTCCTTCACATCCGCTGAACAGTCTTTGCATGTTTTGATCGCCACACTGGTTCTCTCTCCGCTCTGCAAGCACACGTCATCGCCATAGCAACTCATTCAGTGTTTTTTAGAAAGACTTACAGTGCAGTTAAGGCAGTGAGAATAGGGTGAGTTTAGTGCTGATAGAAAAGAAGAAAAGTGGCAACTATGGATTTGACTTGAAGATAAAATCTCTGATTTTTTTTTGTGTTACATTACAAATGCCTAAAAATATTTTCAAAAAGTGGTTTTTACTTCCATCATTCATTCTTTGAGTTATATGATTTAATGTTAGGATCAGGCTGCATGAGTGTAACAAAACAAAATAAGAAAATAGTTGCTTTAATGAGAAACAAGCTGGAGTAATTTTCTTTTTGTAAAAATCAGTTCTTAATTCTCCTAACAATACAACTTTTTTGTATTATTTTGATTTCAATGTTACATTATGTCTTTATTTTTCTTAAACAATAGCCTGGCTTTTATGTTTCTTCACAGAGTTCCCGGAATTCAAAGTCCAATTAAATAGAAGCTGTCAAACAAGATGGTGGACATGACATCACTATGAACTATGGAGACCCAAATAGTGCATTAAAGCTTCTAAAATTAAATCTTCAAAAACAAAAATTTAAATTAATCAATAAAATTGATTTATCACCCTGCCCTAATAGCAACATATGAAAGAACCTTAAACCAAGACAAACTCACTGGACTTTTGTAAACTCCCTCTTGGACTTCACCAAAAAATCCCTCGCCGAGGATCCGACCTACAACGATGTCATCTCTGGAGATCCGATGTTTGTCTAAGCGCAAAAAGAAAAAATATGGAAGAAAGAAATTTCTGAGGATTCAATAAGATTATCCAGAAGAACCATAAGCTGTGCTACTAAATGCCTTTCACACTTGGAAAAACATCCACAGCTAAAGCAAATGAATTAGAGTAGCATAATATGATGGTATGCATGAAGCGTGCTGCAAATGTGTGAAGACGGTTGCACCGCTGTGCTTTATACGCTTTGAATTACAAAAATAGTTTTGAGATTGTGTCTCTAGTTTATTAAGACGCGCTTGTAGATAGCATCTAATGGTCGTCGTGGAGACTTGTTTACCTCAGGCGACCTTTTGAGAATTTTGTTCAATCTATTCTTGCTTTGTCCCCCCAACAGATAAACCTCAGTTGGTCTCCAGCGTTGCTTAACTCGGCTGCTGCCACATTTTTATGAGTTTCTTATATCACAAATTTAAACATCATTTTTCCTAAGATTTTTTTATATTATGGCATTTTCTTTATTTATTTTTTAGTCATTATGAAGCACTTTGTGATTGTCTGAGAACAACACTGCATTATTTGCCTAATTTAAGATGAATTATTACTCACCATCATACTTTGCGGTCTGTTCAGGGATCTCTGCATAAATATCCGAACCTAAAAGTTAAGTGAAAAAAAAACCAAACATTTTAAAACAGCAGTTACATTCAGCATTTATTCCTCAATTGAAACCTTTCTAAATGTAGTTAGAATAGTGAGATGCAAGTAAAAACACAAGATGTGAGAGTCTGTGAAGTTTATAAATGAAGATATCGACTTACTTGGACCTCTGTCTGGGCCGGAGGGACCAGCTCTGGAATGAAATGTAGAGAAAATCTTGTTTTGGTGTTCAGAAATGGAAATAATATTAATGCAGCTGTTGTAAAAAGGAGTCGGTTGCAAGTAACGCTTGAATGACATATTTTTTTCAAACAGAGAGGAACATGAAAGAAAAATAAAATGCAGAGGAAAAGAGGAAGCACAAAAATAAACCCAACACCTACACAGGTTTTGCTTTTGGCGTACAAAAAAACAACAACAACAAAAAAAACATTTAAGTGTCATGAAAATTTTTGAAACTTGACCCTTAATAGTCACCTTTGAGGTATGTCAGGAAGCTTTAGCCTTGTGTCTCTTCCTGTGAAAACGAAATACAGCACTTTCATTATGACTTAGTGACGTCAAGGCTGTAAAGCGGGACTTCTTTTTTTAAGTACATTTTTTCTTTTTTTATTCGTCTACCACAGTGATTTTGCCCTACGACATACTGTGATCGTACCTTTGTTAGGTCTGATCATGAGTGATTTCTCGGCCTTTCCTTCCAGTCGGCAGTAGCCATCGATCAGGTCAGCCATGTTTTCTGCTACGGCCAGGGAGGAAATGTTCACTGCAAGCGGCTGTGGAGTTGAAAGCGCAAGATAATCCACTTTAGGTGAACATGTTGGGGTTTGAAAGCCACAAAAATAGTGCAACTCAGGAGCCACATCAGAATGCAGAAGAAATATGATGAAAAGGAGAAGCTTAGCTTATCACTCCCAGAACAGCAAAAGTTTTCATATGACTGGAGGATGTAGGTTGTGGTCCAAAAGTGGAACTATGCTGGTGTTTTTGGTCAAATTAGACATTTAAAAAAAAAAGGTTTTTGGGCAAAATTACTCGTGAATCTTAATTGTTGTACGAGTGACACGTCTTTCAGGCTGTTAATCCTCGTTTCTGATTCATGGATCTCACAGTAACCCTACACTGACCAATCCTAAGTATGTTTCAGCTCCTATTTCTTTAAGCTTTGGTTGCTCAGCTAACTCACTGTGTCAGTGTCTCCTGGTTAGCTACTGAGAAGTCAGTCATCAGATAAGCATGCTAATACATGAGGAACTGACTCAAACCAGAGAAAGAGATGCATTTATTTAGTCGCAGAGAAGAACCACACGTAGTTTGTTTGCATGCACAAAAGCTTTGAGAAGGATCTGAGTGCTTTCTTTGCGTTATACCCATCATCATCGCATGACTTTCTCCTGCTCCTCTAATTGTGAAGCAGGAGAGTGAAGTGCTACCTGTTTGGATCCCTCTATGTGGACGGTGAGGAGAGCGCGGCCGTCAGGCTCTGCGGTGCAGGAGATGCTGCGAACGTCAGAGAACTTGGCCAGACAGACGGGCTGCGAAACAGACAGTATTTGTGATTGACGCTGATGTACTTTGGAACTGCTGGTTAAGTTGAAGCAGTAAAGAGCTGAGGTTGATACCTTGACTAATTAAACCCCAACTTCACACCCACGTGTTGCCATTGCAACCCAACCCACTTCCTTTTTCTTAACAATTTATGATCAATTTTATTTTTGGTAGTTAGTTTCGTTTTTTTTTCCTTTTATGATTTACGGAGATAAATAGTCTGAATTTACACTCCACCTGTTTCCTCTTTGATGTTCTGACTGTCACCCTTGATCAAACCAAAATAAGTCTGAGCAACATTTCCCTGTTGCAGACTATAAGTAAAGTAGATTAGAGAAAAACAATTAAAGCAAATATCACATACTCAGGAGGAGCTGCAGGGATCCACAGCTCAAGTGGAGAAATATTTCACTTTTTAGCATATTTTTTTTGTTAAAATAATGGAAGAAATCAACTGGTGTGATTAATAAGTTGGACAATGAAAAGATTTCCACTCACTTTTGAGTTATCCGTTTGTTGACTGATCCCACCGGCTCCTATGACCAGGTCGATAGCCAGATTCCAGCCGTGCTACAGAAAAGCAGAACACAGGAAGGTTCTGCAGGTTAAATTGCATTTTTCTGCTTTTTCTAAAACACAAACATCTTCCATATCTCTCAGTACATACAACATAAAACTCATTCGTTGCTTTGAGAAAGCATGTCTTATGTTTACGATTTTGAGGGACACCTAGATGTTCCAGGTTGTCCAGATCGATTAACTCATGACGTCACAAGACGGCTCACCACCAACTGGCAGCCGTAGCTCTCCTCAGTGATGCTGTAGCACTGAGACAACGTGGTGAAGAACTTCGCCATGCACTGGTCCTGCTGAAACGTCGAGTAGCTCTGAAAGGTCTGCTGGATCAGCCGACGCAGCTGCTTGGACTGGCACACAGACAGACGGCGTCATTTGCTGACAAATCAGTGGCGAGATCAAAACGACACGCAGTCTGGAGGTGACTGTACCTTCATGCTGTCTATGAGCTCTCTGGGAAAGAACAGGTCCAGCCCTACATCTTTCCTAAAGAGTGGAGTGAATAAATATTGGTGTTTTTAGACACCGGCTTCCAGATGCACCTCTGCCTGATTGGACACTATTTTCCTGAAAGACCGTAAAGACTTTACTTACTCCAGCAGTTCAAAGTTGGACTTTTTCTCCAGCCCATTTGGATTCATGTCCTTGTAGAACCGCCTGCAGCAACAACACCAGGATTTAGCTGTCAGTACCAACACGACTTGTCCGTCTTCTTCTTTAAGACTCGATGGAACATCAACCGTTCTTTACCTGATCTCCAGACAACCAAGCTGTAAGGCCATCCCATCGCTGACTTTGGAGGCATAATTCTGCATGTAATCACTTCGTACCTGTCGAAAACAAAAAGCTCTTTTTGATATTTACCAAACATTTTTAACAGGATCTTAGTTTAACCTTGATGTTTAATGAATTTCCTATCACTTAAAAAGTAATATGGAAATTCTTAAAAGGTGGACATCTGTAGATATTTGACCTGTTGGTAAAAGTAGAGCATGGTTGTTCTGTCATCCATAAAGGTCTCCATGAAGTCTGACGGGATGTATCTGATCCTCAGGTCATATCTGTACAGACAAACATCATAATTAGAGACTGCAAGCCCATATTATTGTGTAACTCAATCAGAGATCATGAAGGGCTAAGGCCTCATTGAGCGCATATAACTATGTGTACAAACAATAATTTGTCAAATGTTCATTTAAATCCTACATACACTTATGATTTGGATTTCCTTTTATTTCATTCATTTACTTAAAGTTTAAATTTCTTATCACTGAAGCACTTTAAACACTCAATAAGTTCCCTGTCTTGTACAACACATAAGAACTTATGTTCACTAGATTAAACACATGCAAGTCAACACTGCATTTATGGACAGCAATTTAAATTTGTTTTTTAAAGTGAAATACTTTAAAACAGAAGTTTATATGGGTGCACCTAACTTTAGTAATGGTGGTGCAAATAAGAAAAAAGAAGCTTCATGAAACCAGTGCAAAAAGTTAAATTTAGAACTGATATTTCAACTGGTTTTTGAGCCAGATCTGCATTTTCCAGCATCAGAATCGGCTTTGTTGGCCAAATTTCTGCTCACAACCAAATAATTTGACTTGCATTCACTGCACAGACATTTTTAAAGCAACTATAAACAATATGGTTGTAAATAAAAAAGATTTTATTCCACTTTTATAGATTGTCAGGGTTCCTTTGAATTATAAAACAGATGTTATCTAAAAGTTAAAAACTTACTTTTCGATAAAACTGTTTTTATATTGATTTCAACTTAGATGACTACCTTTTGTATTAGTTTATCACATCAAAACTAGTTTTTCTCATTTTCTCATTTAGTCATATTTGAGTGAGATAGCATAATTATTCTGAAATAAATATGGGTCTTTTTTAAAAATGTTTTTCAGCCTTTAGATCACTTTACTTGTATCTGTTTTTTTAAGTCTAGAATAAGGGTCTTACTTTAGATTTAGTTTAGAGCCCAAACAAAGCCTTTGATATCTCATTTCTTGAAATTTATTAAATTATTCTTGCTGATCATAAACTGCAAATTCAATTCTTACCAGATCCATGCCAGATTTTTCAGCATTGTATATTTTTATCACATGCAAGTTTGTCGAGAAAAAAAAAACGGCATAAAAACACATTTGGTCAATCAGCAGCTAGATTTAGTTTTTACATAAATAACGTAAAAGAGGAGCTATACCATGCTATTCCATGATGTCATAAGAAAAATGATTGAAAATCTATAAAACTGAGTCTGAAAAAGTTTGAAATTTAGAAATGGAAATATCACACAAACCCTGGAGTATTTATTTTTAATCCAAGCTGAAATATTTCACATTCATCAGAGCAAGAATTTGTTTAATGTTAGAAAATTGGAGTCACTATCTGCAGTTTATATCAGTTTATCTCCACCAAACAAAGCTAGAAACAGAAGCAGTCACTGACCTCCACTCGGCCTCGATGTGCTGCTGTTCATAGCGATGTGTCAGCTCGGTCACGGTCAGATCTGGATGCAGCCAGTGCATCTCTGAAGACTTGAGGTGTTTGAGAAGAAGGCCGTAACAGAGGCTGTGCTTTATGTCTGGACCCACACAGCCACTGGACAGCACCGTATGGATGACGTTCTAGAGGAGAAGTAATTGTTAGCATGCAATTGTCCTTTGACATTTTCATAATGGCTGCCAGAAATGTTGAGTAAATCCTCATGTCGGCTTTTTTCTCAACCCAAAGCTTTGATTTTGACACTTTCCTAAGCTAATGGTGCAAATTGGAGACGTATTGACAGCAAACTCTCGAACCACCAAGCCGACTTGGTTGCAAACGTCTCGCAACTGAGGCAGAGATATTATGAGTTCTCTGCAAACGTTTTGAGTAGAAGCAGAAATGGCAGAAGATGTGCTGAGGGCTTTGCAAGGCATCTACATCAAGTCTGAACTGAGGTGACTCCCTTTTACAAGCTGAGAAAAGCAGTGGACAAACAGCCAGATAATGCTGAGATAATTGGAAATCTAGGTTTATGGGAAAAATTAATAACACAGCTGAGTGAAGCTTAGAGGACAGCAGTGTAGGACAGTATCTACTCATCCTAAATGATGAATTCAGGTAAACTGGGGTTGCAACCCTCGTAAGGGAACTAACTAAGCTTCAATAGCCAACTTTTGATTAAGAAAAAATAATAAGAAAGCCTCCTGAAATCCGATTTTAAACTCTAAAAGTTATTTGTTCCGTCAGCAACCTAAATTTCAACAGCCGGTTTCATTACAGCACATTAATATTTTTTTTCTTTTTTCAGTTTTAACCAATAGTGTTTCACTAAATCAGGCAAATGCATAACAGGATTTAAATGTACAGAATTCTAAGAAATGCGTCGTTGTACCTTATATTGCTAATAGTGGATACCTGAACAAGCAACTTGACAATTGAATTCATACCAGAAATGTCAGCATAGAAAATAAAAAAAAATAACATAAAATAAAATAAATCACATTTAATTGACTTAGATTTCATTTGACTTAATCGAATTAAACTGAAAACTACACACACTTCATAACAATCTGCAACACATGATGGAGTTTTGTTTCAAAAACGGAAATACTCATGTTCTCACCTGTACAACTGATATAGAAGGGAAGAGAAATAATGAAGAGCAAAGATGAAGCTAACAAAGCTCTCGTTTACGGACAAGCTGCTGTTAACAGTGCAGCGCAGCTACCTGTAGCAGGAATTTAGAGCCAAAAAACAGTAAGATCCATTTGTTTCTGCCACATAACACCTATTTAAGCAAGTAAATGTTGTAGTGAGCTCGCTTAAGTGTTAATAGTCTTGTTTTGACAGTGATGATAAATAGCAGCCGCCATGGTAAAGGTTCCTCCAGTAACCATGACTGTGCTGTAAGTGTCCAAAACTTTTATAAAAAGTTACCAAATATGTACTTTCTTGCATAGAGAATTTAACATGCTAATTTTTATGATGCTGTGTGTGAAATGTAACCACACAACCCTGACAGGTTGAGTAATCAAATAACCAACTTTTTCCTGTGGTATCCAAATTGCTATTTAAGATTGAATGTGTCACGTTGGCTGGAGAATAATCAAACAACATCATCCCTTCTGAAAGCTCTCTGAACCTCTCTACTCTGAAATCACACAAAATTATCTAATGTGTTCACATTTTAACTATTTGGTGAAACGTTCTTCATAGTGCGCACATGGGAACTTTTTTTCGGGGCTTCCAGAGTGAAAATTTTGCTCAGATATTTGTGTGGATAGTGAAAAACACCTATTTTCTAAAAAAAAAAACACTGATGTATTAGCTCAGCCTCTAACCTGAAACTGAGCCGTTTCTTTCCGCTGTTGCCACATGTTTCCTCACCACTGGGAATTACTGCTAATTGAAGACTAGTCTCTCTTTGATAGAAATCCACCTTACATTTGGCAACATGACTTTGAACCTGAATGAATTGCCTTGGATTGTGACAAAGACCCGACCACTTTGAGAGATTCTTATGTTTTAAGTTTGAAGAGCATCTAAACGATATCTAGCCGCCGGGCTGAAGTGACCAGAAGAACAGAGAGTCTTCACATATGGAAACTTGAAAGGTCAGTTAACAGTACAGGGTTACACAACCTTTTGACTGTTTATTTCCTATGTCTTGACTGACTTTTCACAGTGTGTGGCTGTGATCACAGACGGGTTGGACACAAGCAGAGGAGCATACCTTGATCGTCCAGCCCTCCTCACAGCGGACCAGCTTGAAGTTCTTCCCCAGGTTGGAGCTGTTGCTGAGGAAACACACTTTGATAATCTTCACCGGGAAGATGCCATCCCTGCCCACGTACGCGGTGGGAGACATATCCGAGGAATCTGTCGGGCTGGTGGGCGACATGCTCCTCCAGGTCAAGGTGTTGACGTCGCCCGACATTGTTGGCCCAGAAGCGGACGCAGGGCACGTAGACTACTGCAGAAAGACGCACATGACCGTCACCGCTTCACTCTGATGCTTCCTTCTGCCTCATTGAGAAAACCCAAAGGGCAGCGTTGGAGCTGAAAAGCACAAAGAGAGTTGGTCACAGTTAGAACGAGTTAAGAGAGCAGATCGGCAAACTGTTCCGTCCGCGCCGCGTTACCTGTTGCTCTCACCCGTCGTCTTCTCTTTCCACGGCTCAGAAATCTCCTTCCAGATCTCTAAAACCGAACACAACTAAGTTCGGCGACACCGACCTCAACATCACGCGAATAAGAGCAGACAAGCAGCTCAGTTTCACAGCTCGAAAGCGAAGAATCGCCCAAAGCAGAGCGCTGAAGGGGAGAAATATCAGTTGCTGAAAGAGGAAACGCACAGAGGGCTGAATAAGGAAGTGGAAGGGCAGCTACAGAAAAAACTGACATGCCTGATGAAACTTCTGTGACTGTTACTGCCTGTTTCTTATGCAGTGGCAGAGCCAAGCATCATACCTACAGCAGCACTCTGGGCACGGCCCATCCAACTTTCACTTCCGCTTGCAAAACCTTTGAAAATGTTTAATTTGTTCTCATTACGTCCAGACTTGGAAGTTTGTGAAATTCAAACTTAAAGCCTCTTAATTGTTTCCTAAACATATAAGCCTAGCATTGTTCAGCTTGCTTGACTTTAATAAAGATAATTAGCTGTTTTTAGACTTGGAAACTTTTCACTTGCACTCAGTTTGTAAGTCGGTTATGAATATGTGTGAAACCACTTTAGTTTCCTCGTCCACCTCTGTGGTTTTGCTTCAAAGTACTGACGGTGTGTGTGGGCAAGTCATTCATCCACCTCTGCTAATTAGGTTTAGTGGAAATAAACTTGAAATCGGTTGCAATAAACAAATTAAAAATAGTTTAAATGTCAATGCAATCTATATTTCAAGTAACTTCTGGAGATTAATTGTAAAAAAAGCAATTTTACTGAATTCTGCACCCTTGAAATTGTTGAACCCTTTCATTATAATAACCTTTGGGACTCATTAGAGCATCTTTTTGTTGTTTTGACATTGCAAGCCTGATTTTTTTTAGATTAATGCTCCACTCGAAGGAAGGCTACACTGATGCCCACTTTAACGTTTCCCATGATTTTTTTCTGAATCTGAGCCTCTGTGGCGTTTGCGATATTTCCCCCGTTGTGTAGTTCGGCTTCTTTGTGACATTTTCTCCCAGGACTTCCTGGTATTTGACTGACTCCATCCTGTCCTCCACAAACTGCAGCTTCACAGTTTCAGAGGACCACCACTGTCTTCATATTTAGTTTTGATCCACTCCTCTACTGAACAGAATCCCACAACTTCCTTAGCTTATTTGTATTTCTTTTAGCAATTCTCAATTGGCTATGCTTGAGCTTTTTGGTTAGTAGACTCACATATCTCCCTGCAGATTTGTTGTAGTCAATCAAGGGATTTCGAGCACCTAAAAAAACCTGATAGCAGCTGTTGATAGCTTCCTCTTCCTGCCACCAGGTAACGCAGCCTCTGCTCTTTTAGCTTTAAGCTATTCCTCCAGAGACATTTCTGGGAATATTATCTGACTTTTCTATGTTCTTTTATCCTTTGTGATCTCTTTTGAGGTGTTTTTTTGAATTCGACATACTTATAACATGTGATGAAACATTGTCGTTTGCCTTTTAGAGACTTCTGTTTAGGCAGTTTAAACAGAACTCGCTGTGGTGAAACCACAACAGTGAAAGTAGAGTTTGCGTTTGAAATATTTCTCTCATGTTTCAGTATTGTTAGGGGCCACTTTATGTTGCCCCTAACAGTGTGTATTTTTTGGAGTGTGTATTTATCACTTTAGACCACTTGATCCTTTTTTGACATTTATTTAATGTAATTTATGTGAATTTGATCCAGAAGAGTGTTCATAATAGTTTTTTAAATCATTTATTATTTTCTCTTTGAGTTTCTCATAGAGTTGTTATTTTCATTGACTTTTTACCTTGTTTGGCAGAGATGAAGATAACACAAATTAAAAATGTTCCTTAAAGTTTCTGAGTTTTGCAATTTCAAACTATATCAAGAACAGGAACAATATGTTAACATCAGAAGCTTTCTTTTCGAGTAAACTTCTGTTTTCTTCTACATGTTGCAGCCTTTGGACTTTTTCACATTTTGGTCACACTGCAACTACTAATTTCACTTTACAAATAAAATGTGAAATCTGGAGAGCATGCAGCTGTCTTCATTTCCTTTCACTCTGAAATCCTAAGGTAAGCCATAAAAATGTCAGACTTTAATTTGTAAAACTTTTTATTACTTGCCTTCTCTCTCACAATTGGTGGAGGTTTGTCGTTTGAAATCAAAATAAAATACATCAAAGTCTGTGCTGAGGAAATGTGTAACGGTTAAAGAGGTATAAACATTTAATAGGTAATAGTTAAACAAAAGGAAAACCGCTCTTCATCGTTTTCACACAGGACTTCACACTTTGAAGCAGTTAGGGCGTCTCCACACCTCCTGCCATCCTGTTGATTAACTTTGTAAACTTTGACCTTTGTATCTGCAACAAAATTTATGCATCATTAAATCTGTTAAATTAGCCAATTTGTCAAATAGAAACTTAAAATGTTACATTCATATTCCCTTCTTTGATGCATCATATCTTAATGACCTTTTTTGTTTAACTAGAAGCAGAGTTTTCAGGGATGTTACTTATTTGAATTGATCTCTCTGGCCTTTCTGCAAAAAATCTGGCAGAAATGCAATCAGGATGATCACACTTTTCTAGGAAACCTAAATGATGTTTACAAAATTTATGCCAAAATCTAAATGAACATTGGGATGTAGAGTTGGAAAAACTACTTTCTGCAAACTGTAGAAACCAAAGTGTCCAACAGGGGGCGTAAGAGTCTCTTTTGATAGAGCTATTTTCATATTTTACAACCTTTTCCAGTTTATTCAGTCAGGCCACTGTTTATGCTTTTTTTTAAATAACACAATTTCCTTTAAATAAATAAAACAAATTAAACCCCTGACAGTAATGAGCTCTTTAGCAGTTTCTGCTCATCCCAATTCGTCTCATTACTTAATTAATATATGTGTTTACATTATAAATGCTGTGTAAGAGATTTTGTGGTGCAAGAAATGTGGATAATTGTTCATCAAATTATTTGTGATTACATCTTTGTGTCCTTGCTGCATATGATGAAAATTACAGAGCGACAGAACAGAAATTAGTTGAGTTTCTTTCAAATTAAAAGCACTGATTTAAGTCCATGTGTACAGATTTTGATAATTGTTGCTTGCTGTTGGGAAAAACCCAATTTCTGGGTTGTCAGCATTGATTGACATCGCTAAGACCCTCCCCCCAGATTCTGATTGGTTGCTTTTGGTTGGGTGTGGTGCATGTGTTCAGACAGCAAATGTAGCACAGAGAGGAGGCGCAGGAGATCCAGATTTCCACTTTTACTTTGAAAACTGCCAAAGGAAGTCATTTCTTACAGCTTCTAAATTGATGAAGCTGCTGGCCGCTACAGCTGTGCACAAAGCAAGGTGATACCAACATCCTCAGGAAGAGAGGAGAGGAAGAGGGAGGAGGAAGGAGAGATCTTGTTTCTCACTTCCAGGCTGCGGGGTTTTCAGCCAGCCTGGACTGACTGAACTGCTGCTGTAGGACGACCCGAGACGCCAAATCATGAATTCGGCAGAGCAAACGGTAACGTGGCTCATCACGCTGGGGGTCCTGGAGTCTCCCAAGAAGAGCGTGTCGGATCCGGAGGCTTTTCTCCAGGCGTCCCTGCAGGATGGAGTGGTTCTGTGCAGGCTGCTGGAGCGACTCAGACCCGGGACGGTGGACAAAGTAAGCAGGCTAAAAATGGAAAACTGATTTTATCTACTAATCTGAAGGCTTTTTACGGTACATTATGAGTAAAAATGATCAAATTGTCAATAATAATAATAATAATAATAATAATAATAATAATAAAACTGGAGGTTCCAAATAGGCTACAGTATGTTTTTGGTATTTTGCGCTCAGATCTTAATTAATGCCTATGTCCTACTTTTGTTAAAACGAAAAAAGCAACAACAACAAAAAAAATCTAGATCGCAATTATTTTTTATGGCTATTGTTACTCGTGGCAATTAGAACAAAAGTGTTGTTGTTTTTAAAAGTACTGCCTATGTAAATATGAAAAAGTATAATTGCAAAATGCTTTTGAAATTTATAAAACGAGCAACAAGAAGAACGTGTTTAATATGGCTGGCAATATGGGTAAACGGCTAAAAAATGTTCACAGTGGAGTTAATTAAAACATTAGCTAATGAAGAGCAGTTAAAATGTCCTGCAATGGGCAAAATACCTCAGTTTGATCATCCAAAACGATTCTGATATGCAAACTAAGAAAATAAAAATCCTAAACACAGATAAAGAGAGACACAGATCAATCTTTTTCTGGGTATCAATGGCTTTGAGGTGCAGATATTTCAACTGTTTGTTTGGTAGGTCTGACTTCAACAAAAAATTAAAAGAATCAGAAGATTGTCCCTATGCATCAAAGTCTGTGTCCCGATTTCACAAACATGTTTGTTTGCTCAATTCAAAGAAAGACACTAAAGTGTGTGTGATTGTTCACAACAACCAGTCTTCTGCAAGCTTAGCCACAAAGGGAATTCAAACTCATATAAAAAGCCAAATTAACTCTCTTGAATTGTTTAGAAATATAGATACTAAGCTCTTTATTGGGACTGATAACTTTTGTTTTGTTTTTTAAGTTTGACCTGCCATTTCTTATTTAGGCAAAGTTAACTTTTTCCTGTACAACAGTTAGTAGTTTATCAAATCCTTATGTTTTTTGTTTGTTTGTTTTTTACCGTATAATCTCACAGGTGTTAAAGGTTATTCCCATTTGCACCAGACCACGCCCTCCTTCGACACGCTCGCGCTTTTATCCAGCCACGCCCCCAAGACTCATGGACAATGGACCATGCGTCTGTTAACGTCACATCCTCCCTTAGCTTTGCGCAGTTGCAGTTAAGTTTGACTGAAAATTTGATTTTCAATAGCTGTTGGTAAAACAGCACAGTAAATAACAAAACTAAACCACAGGGGGAGAGAATAACCTCTTCAAAAATAAAATAAAATAAAATAAAGAACACTCGTTTTACCAGATGTCAATGGAAGCAACTGTTTAATTCTTGAAAGCTTTACATTCAGTTTCTGGCGGTATTATTGATTAGAAATGCCGAAGCAATCGATGAAATAATATCGAGTGCTTAGTTATCGCTATAAAGCAAAAATAATAAGAATAATTTAAAGTCTTATTTTAAGCTTGTTTGGCAATGATTTGCTTTATTTTGAAAGGTAAAACCGGAAGTTGTGCTGATTAGGTTGCTTGATCCTGGAAAGCAGCAAGTGCACAGACTGAGAGTCTGTGGGTTAAAAACAGACGTCAGTCAGTCAAGGAAACTCTTTAAAATCTGCCATAGGGATTAATTACCGCTTCAGAAGAGTGTTTGAAACTGAACCGAGTTTCTTTTAATTCACAGTTTATCCAGGAACCGAGGAGCGACAGCGAGTGTCAGAGAAACATTGCGGAGTTTATTAAGGGCTGCGGGGCTTTCAGTGTGGAGGTGAGTCACTCCATCAGTTGTGTGTTTATTTAGTTACACTGCGAGGTTATTAAAAACAAACAAAACAAAAAAAACCAAAAAAAAAAACACGTGTAGCTGTGTTTTTCTTGTGTAGAACCGCCTTTAAAATTGTTGTTTTGACAATTTATAAGTCATGTCTTTAAGCTGGGAGACGGGAGAATTTTATATGGAAATTGATAATAAATAGAGCCTTTGTTTTGTCACTTTGAATAGTTATCTACAAATATGAACTACCAAGATTTTAAAATGGCTTGTTGGTCTCAATACTTTCTTTGAAGTCTTTGAATTGAATTGAAATTGAATACTGCTCTTTCATTAGACTATATTTTATTGCTTTTCTTTAGCTTGCAGTCGTTTCTAAAACTATTTATATTACTCTGACCCCAACGTGAGAATATCATTACCACCTCTTAATAAATCACTAATTGACTGTGATTAGCTAACTTTTTTAAAATCAGTTTTAGATCCATATTAAGTCATGACTGCTTTGTGACTTTTAGAATCAGGAAATTATCTATGGGCTGCATTTATTGCAACAATGAATTATGTCAAAGAAAATGTCCGGCTGTCAGTTTTAAGCTGAAGTTCATTTAAGTTATGTGTCAGAATTGTGTTTTAATGCAAACCAGCAAGAAAGACTCGTAAAAGCAAAATGAGGGTTTCTGGAGTGGCCTAGTCAAAGTCAAGAGTTAAGTCTGTTTTAACTGCTGTGACATGATAAATTTTTTTTGCCTCCAGTATCACTGACTTCTGAAAAGCAGTGGTCCTGCACCATAACATATTCCAAATGCTTATTTAGGGGAGGAAAAAAATGTTTTCATATTGTCTAGGCAGAAAAAAAATATATGTAGAGTAGCAAATACTTTGGTTGCGGATTCAAAACAAGCAAGAGATTATTTTTGTCCTCACTTTGGCTGCTCCCAAAATATGTATTTGCTGCCTGTGGTTCATTGGTAGTTATGGAAACAGGAGGCACAGATTCACTTTGATAGGATGTTGATTTTTTTTTTTCTATTTTACTTGACAGGAATGTTAAGTCTGTGGAACAGATTCCTAAATGAATAGGATCGCAGTGCATTTTGATGTTTTTTTTAATCTTCTGTCGGTGGGATATAAAGTAAATTCAGGGACAATCTGGTATTTGTCTTTCTGTCACAGTTCAAAAGGACAAAGCAGGGCTTTTGCCTCTCTGTTTGCATTTTTAAATGGGTCATGGCAGGTTATGACCTCCTTCTCAGTGAGTATGCAGAGAGAGCCAGAGAATAATGTTCAAAACGACAAACATCCTCTCACACAGTATTGATTTTAGCCGTGGGAAAAAGGAGAGTGGGATCATAATAGAAGAGATTGTGCAGCATGTAGACTCCTAACAAGGTTCTGCTGTGTATTTGTAAGATAAATGGGGTTTTTTTATTTAGAAAAAAAATCTTGAATCCTTGAGGAAGGATGGTGAGAGCATGAAATGGATAAAATGAGGGGGAGGGGAAGAGTGGGCTGATGTAATGTAGTCTGCCAGGCATCCAGTGGATTTTCCAATCAGCTTGATTAGAGGAATGGCAGCCATGTCACTGGAAGCCAAGGTCTCCGTTACGAGCAGTCGGGAGTAATTCCCCCAGACAGTCGTGAAGCAGGCGGAGGGCAGGTCAGACCGAGTGGCCCACAGAAGAGGATTACACAGAGGAGGGCGACGCGAGCAGAGATGACTCGGACTTTGATTAACAGAAGCAGCACAGGAAGCGGTCAGATAAATAAAAAAGAAAAGGAAACGCTGCTGGACATTTGACTGTAGCTGTAGAAAAGCTACCTCATTGTAACTGTAAATCATTTAAACTGTAGTCAAGTAAGCTGCTTAAGCTACCACAGACTTCTGTTTTAAGCATATGGTGATCAAGTAAAAATATTAGCTGTGTTTAATCTTACCAGTGAGTGATTAAAAAACTGAACTTAAAGTTCATTTTTCTGATTATAAGTTTTTTGTAAATTATGTTTTTCTACTAAAACGGATTTAAAAGGAGAAAATTTATCCTCTTTTTAGTGAACTTCATTTGCTAAACTCGGAAAATGTACAGGAATAATTTGGTTTAAGCTTCAATCTCCAACTTTCACTGCATCACATTCCAGTCTTCCTTTTCCTTAGAGTTGCTTTTAACTTCAACTTAGTGGATGTCGGCTTCTGTTAATATTTTTCATTAACTAGACCTTAAATTTTGTCTTGTGATTTTTTTTTTTTTAAACAAATGGATGTTACTTGTTTCCATTTATAAAGATTAAATTAATTTAACAGAAGCCGTTAGAAGCTATTCCTCTCTAAAATCGAATGTCAAGACTACAGCGCGTAGAAACAACAGTTGACAGATTAATTGCGGCATAAGTAAAACTTTTATTCAGGCTGAGGCCTCACTGTATAATTTTTTAAAAAAATTTATCATTTTCTTTTACCCTCAATTACCAGTCTGTGAAGTTTTGGGTTCTTGTGCGTTAGCTGTAGTCAGTTGGCCTACAGTGTTTTGGTGAGATTAGCAACCCAAGCCAAATGCAAAAGAATGTATCTGGAAGACTTTGGCTCGCTATGCTGTTAAGATTTTGCTGTTAAATTTGCCACTATAACCTTTAAAAAGGACACTACACTGAAAACAAACAAACAAGCTAACAAGCTCAAACCTTGGTTTGCAAATGATCTGAAACTATGTATTAAAAGTTAAAATCCTCATCGCATATGGTTCCATCTTCACAATTTGCTAATATAAACATGTTGCTGTGTGTGGTTTACACAGGATTAGGAGCGTCGGAGGTGTTTTGATTCTGGTTGCATGTGTTGCCAGTAACATGTGTGATCGAGCGATTACAAGAGGGAAGCTCAGACTTAATCCGCCTTCAGACCAAAGTTGGATCAGAGAATTAATGCAGCATTTGGCTCAGTTCTGCTTCATTTTTAGGGTGACGTACTTCTTAGAATGCAAACCAGATTCATTTATTGCATTTATCTTTGATAAGAGTTTATCAAAAGGTGTGAAAAGTTCCCCCCCATCAGAAAGAACTCCTTTTTAATGTTTGTCCCTTTGAGTTTTTTTTTTTTTAATTCTTTCTGGAGAAATTTTGGCCCACTGTCTAGGTTGTTCAAAAACAAACTTTGACTAGGCTAAAAAAAAAAGTTCTAAAGAAAATAATGCACATTTTTTTTATTTGTTTCCAAGCCTTTTGAAGTGAGCGACCTCCTGCAGGGACTGAACTTCTCCAAAGTACTAAACTCCTTAGTTGCTCTTAACAAAGCCACTGAAGGTAAGAGTCGGGTGTTTGGGGCCATCTTAGGCGCTCATCTCTTTTCGGGTGTCACAGTCTTGCTTCCTGCTGTGTGCCTGCAGAGCTGTCCGTCCCAGGAGACGGCGTGTGCGTGCCGCACCCCTCCAATCTACGGATCAAATCGTTCGACTCTCTGAACACTCAAAGTCGCTCCTCTAAGCTGCAGCAGCCTCAGTACCGCAGCCTGGTGAGTCACGCCGCCAACGGCCGCCGTCGCAGCTCCAGCCAGACGTTGCTGCGTTTTCCCATTAAAACGGCCTCTCCGCTCCACCGTAGGACATGTCGGACGGCGGCGTGTGCGGCCAGCTGCTGGTCAAAGCGCGTTTCGCCTTCCAGCCGGCCAACGAGGACGAGCTCTCCTTCTCCAAGGGTGACGTCATCTGTGTGACCAAGCAGGTGGAGGGGGGCTGGTGGGAAGGCTCACTGAACGACAGGACTGGCTGGTTCCCCAGTAACTACGTGCGGGAGCTGAAAGGAGGCGGTGGGTGCAGACGAAAACAGATAGCGCTTAGTTGAAGATGCTGAAATATCAACGTGCTGTTTGGATTTTCACTTCTTTATGATGATTAGCGTTAGAGACACTGTAAGAACTGCACTTATGGTTGAGTCTGTGCAGCTGCTTCTACAGTCAGGGTGATCAGATCCTCGCGACTCGTCTATAGTCTTGGTTTGTTGTGCTGCTTCCAAATTCAGGAAGCTTCACATGGACACAAAGAAAGGAAGTTCCTGAGCTGCTGCTTAAAAAGGAAATTCCTGACGGAAAACAGCAACTTAGACAGCAGCAGGCTGAGATGTAGAAGAGGATACATATATGCCCCGTTGAAATAGTTTCATTCATTTTGATCTCTTTAAGTACAGTAAGATACTCATTATCCAGAAAAGACAGATTTATCGTGGCTTTACATTGCAATGTGTATTTAACTGGAATGATTATAACAATATGTCTGTTAGGAGTCATGCAGAAATATAACAATCAACTTTTGGGGTTTCATTAGCTATGAGCTCCAATGATTACAATAGAAAAACACAGATTTTAAAAAAATCACGCTTTATAGAAAGGTGTGATGGTGTAAGGAATCTAGATGATAGGAATTGAACATTAATTCATTTTTAATGATGGTCTAACAATCAGAGATGCACTTGAATGTTGTGCTTGTAACATGTGTTGTCCTCTGATTGGAGCAGTAAGACTTGGTTCTGTTTTTAGACAAAACAGCAGACAAGCCAAAGTGTGGAACTCTGAAAAGTCCCCCAAAAAGCTTGGACACCACCATCATCTCAAAGACCTACTACAACATGGTGAGTATCTATGAAGGACCAAAACTGACATAATGAAAAAATAAAAGAATAAATATATAAATAAAATAAATGTATAAATAAAAGAATAAATATGTATTTTGATAAGAAATAAAAGCATAAATATATATTTAGTTTTTCCTTTTCCTTGCACAGAATTTCCGTCAAGTAATGTATATATTTTCTTTTTCATTTCCTCTAAACATGCGTTTGTCAAGAAAAATAGATATTTTGCTTTGTCCTTTTTGCTTCTCCCTTTTCTGCTTGCTGTATTTCTGCTTGGTCTTTTTCCGTTTGCTGTATTTCTGCTGAAACAACATGTTAAGGAGGAGAGCTGTCCAGGTCCTCTACTATTGGCCAATGGAGCTTTGGAACCAATGTCACTATATGAGATGCTGCTGGGCGTTCAGCTCGCTCGTTGCACTCTTTACAGGCCACAGACTAAAACAAACTTTATCCTGGTGGTTTTAATGTGTTACCAACTGTAGTGACGTTATTTGTGAGTTGTATATTATAAATGTCTGCCGAGAGAGCAGCGTTTAGCTCTAGGTTGATCCGATTTATGAAAGCTAATTTCGGCCAGCCGTTTTCCAGCTCCCTCCTCAGCACTCAGAGGTTCACTTAGGGCTGTCAACAAATTTCCGAACTGAACACTCATGTCAACAAATGTTAATAAATGCCTTGCCTTATGACCAACTGATCCAAAAAAGTGGTAATTCATGCTCTTACATGAAACAGATTACCCTCTTTTAAAATATCAAGTCATATTCAAAGCTCTATTGGCCAATAGTAGAGGAGCTGGCCAGCTCTCCTCATTAACATATTGATGCAGCAGAAATACACAGACGGAAAAAGACCAAGCAGAAATACAGCGAGCAGAAAAGGGAGAAGCAAAAAAAGACAAAGCAAAAGATCTATTTTACTTGACAAAACGCATGTTTAGGGGAAATAAAATAGAAAATGTATACATTACTTGACGGAAACTTGTGTAAGGAAAAGGAAAAACTAAATATCTATTTGTGCTTTAATATATTCCTTTATTTTTATATTTATTCTTTTATTTATATATTTAATATGTCAGTTTTGGTTCTCCAAAAATATATTTATGCTTTTATTTCTTATGTCTGTTTTGGTCCTCCGTAGGTATCAGTGTGCCAAGAAATCTAACCTCCTATTGTGTTCACTAATGTTTACTTAACAAGCCATCTGAAAGTCTTCTACCAGCAGTTACATGTTTGGCTAAAATGATGGTCTGCAAAAAAAACAAACACTTTTTTTTGTTTGTTTTGTTTGTTTTTTTCTGTGGTGACAAGCTTAGAGGATGATTTTCACATTGTGTGTCCACCTTCATGGGTTGTCGCAATCAATTATTTTTGATTCACGCATCTAATTGACCATGTCATAGCCATGTCTGTGTGTGTATATAAGCATGGCATGATTTTGCAGAGCCCACATGGCGCCCATGCATGTGTCAGGTCTGTGTTGACAGAGTGCGGCCAATGTAATGTAGGTTATTTCTTCCATCTCAGTGGTTTCTGGGCCAGCCTTGCCTCAGGGTGGGCTCTTTCTGGTGCGAGTGTTTTTAATAATGTAGCAAGATGTCACAGTCTCTGCAGACCGTCTTATCTCTGGTCCAGGAGCCTCAGTGTTCTTTATACACTCGCATACAGGTTGTGCCCGGAGTGAGATCTGTTCCTGGACACTAATGCAAAAGAAAAAATAGAATCCTGTTTTTATTTATAAAAAAAAAAAACTCTCAGATGAAGATGTAGGCTTTGGGCATTTTTATGATCATGAACTATAGTTACCTCTTTCATTCACTTGCCATACTAATATATATTTTCATGAAACATGTTAAAAATAAGCTAGTGTATACCTTAACACAGTACTCGAGTTATGTATTTTAAACCGTGACATATATATTTTTCCACCACAAATGCCACTCGTCTCTCAGAGCATGAAAAGTGTTGCGCAGATCCTCAAAGACTTGATGTTCCATAAAATCTGCTTCATTTTGTCAGGTTTAGACTAACAGGAGATTTTCACAACACCAGCATGAGTCAGAATTAAGATGGCGACAGCAGTATAGCATATGTTACTGTTTTAGATGGTTTCACACCTCACTCACTTCTTGTTTGAGCTAAAAACGTACAATTGTCGGAAACATCAAGGCTACTAGACTTCTGTAGTTGTTGCAAGGTCCGTAAATGAGCCTGTGGGATAAAATGAAAATCCGGTTTTTAAGAGACTGTAAACTGCACTAGTGGGGGGTTGTTGTCGCTCCCCCAGGATGCTTTAACTGCCCAGTTTGCTTTTAATGAACTACACTTCTGAAAGCCTTTGAGATTTATTTTGAACTTCAGGATTTTCTGTATCTTTAAGAAGTTTTACAGCTTTTTCTTCCCAATAAATTAGGATCTTAATAATTCATAATAATTGCTTTGAATTTTTTTCTTGCATTTTTTAAGTGTTTACTCTTCTTAATCACATATTAAATTAGTAAGTATTATTTCAATAATTGATTGATCAGTTAATCCGATTAATCGTTTCAGCCCAACAATTAATAATCACAGCTGTCTTGACGATTCTCTCTGTATACATTTCTGTTCATTTCTTTAAGAGATTCATGGAAAACATGGACAAGTGTAAAAAAGGATTTCTTTTTACTAGCTCCTTGTCTCTTACAGGTCCTACAGAACATCCTGGAGGCAGAGAGTGAATATTCACGGGAGCTACAGAGTCTCCTGGGGACGTACCTACGTCCACTTCACCCCACAGACAGGTAGACGTTCCTCACCTCAGCACTGTATAAATAAAATTTTACATTACGTCTCAAAATCATTTTCTTCTGCTTTACAGACTCTGCAGTGTTGACATCGGTCATATTCAGGGAAATCTGGAAGAGATCTCTACATTTCAACAGATGCTTGTCCAGTCCTTGGATGAACAGACCAAGTCAGTTTGTTTTTGTCTTTGTCTGCAAAATTTCTATTTTTTTTTTTATCTGATTCAAAACTGCTAAGAAGAACACGTAGCACTATTTTTTTGTACGTTTTAGAGTACTTTTAAATAAAATTCAAGTCATAAGTAGATGTAGCAGCAGAGACATCTAGTGGTCAGCTGAATTTAGTATTTTTTTCCTGCATAATTGCAGAAATAAACATTTTTCCATTCAGTCTGATTTTGCAGTGTAATTTGTGTAGACTTCCAGAGAACCAGCAGAGAATCGGGGGTTTCTTTCTGAACCTGATGCCTGAGATGAAGGCCATATATGTGGCTTACTGCTCCAATCACCCGTCTGCAGTCAGTGTGCTCACACAGCACAGGTATGGACTCAAACCCTGAACACGTTTTGAAACTACAAACACTTTAAACTAACATGTTTATGAATGTGTGTCTCACAGCGATGATCTTAGGGAATATATGGAGTCGAAAGGAGCGTCCAGTCCTGGCAACCTGACGCTAACGGTCAGTCTGAGCAAACCCTTCACCAGAATGGAAAGATACCCAGCACTGCTGAAGGAACTGGATAGACATATGGAAGTAAGTCTGTTTGTAGACCCAAAACTTCAGGCGACGCACTTTCTTGTTTTTGATATTCTGGTCGTCTTTTAGGAGCAACACCCCGACCGAGCTGACCTCAGCGCTGCCATGGCAGCCTTCAAAAGCCTTGCAGTGAGACTGCTTCTTTTTCAGTTGTGAATTAGTCTTGCGTCACATTTTGCAGTTTTGTTTTTTTTTTTACTAGTGTATTTTAACGTAGGCAGAGTGTGAGGAGGTGAGAAAGAGGAAGAACCTGGAGCTGCAGATTCTGACTGAGCCCATCAGAAATTGGGAAGGAGAAGACATTAAAACTCTCGGCCCAGTTCTCCACATGTCCCAAGTCAAGGTCCACACGCAGAATTGCCAGGTACAAAACTCTGTGATGGAGGTGTTGAGTTTCGCTTTTTACCTGTCGAAGTCCGAATCGTTGTGATCTCACCTGCGAGTCGAATCCAGCAGGATTTGGTGAACCACATTTGTGTTTCTTCCAGGAGTCAAATGAACGCTTCCTCATCCTGTTCCCTCACACTCTGCTCATGCTCTCAGCTAGCCTCCGAATGAGTGGATTCATATACCAGGTATGTTATCATCATTATATTGCACAAATATTCATATGAATGGATATTTAGGCTCACAAACATTAATGAATTGATTTCCAGCTCCTCTGTGTTTCTGTTTGAAGGGGAAAATGCCTCTATCAGGAATGCTCATCTCCAGAATTGAAGATGGAGAAAACCTGAAGAATGCTTTTGAAATATCTGGTCACTCTCTCTTCTCTCTCTATTTTCAAAATAAAATCATTTCAACAGAGGTCATATTGTTCCAAAAGATAACCCACTTCATGAGCTTGATTATTAAATAACACATCATCTCTAACTGTGTGCCTGTTGTTAAGCAGGAGGCCAATGTGAACGGACGCAGATAGCTTGTAGCAGTCAACGTGATCTACAAGATTGGCTGGACCTCCTCACCAAACACACGCATACCACACCGCCTCAAGTGTGCAAGCTTCAGGATGTCTGTTACACAGTAAGGCTCCATGTTGTACCACCAGCCAGTGAGTTGATGGACGTCGACCCTCGCTGCTCATTCGTTCGTCTCTGTCTCTTCTTCACTGTGTCGCGTCTAGTTGCCCTCCCATCCCGCCGCTCACTCCAGATACTCCGAGTCTCGCGGGGGGAGCCCTTACCACACCCTGCCTCATCCCTCCTTAAATGGGACAATTTCCAGCAGCAGCCCTGTGTGGGGACCGCTGGAGCCACCAAGCACCTCCAAACCCTGGACCCTGAGCTGCCTTCGCCCCGCGCCTCCATTACGGCCGTCTGCTGCTCTGTGCTTCAAAGAGGTGCCAATCGCAAACCCGTTCACGCAAACCTTCTTATAGACTAGGGCTGTAGTGATACAATAATCTCACGATACGATACAATACACAATATTCTGTCCACGATACGATATATGTTGAGATATACAGCAGACAATACAATTCAATACACTTTTGCGATTTTCTGAAAGATCTTAGAGGGACAGAGTGATTTTGGTGACATTTTGTGACTGTTATAAAGTTGGATTGAATTAATTTAACCGAAAACTGATTAAAAGCACCAACTACACAATACCTGGCTTTGGTTGGACACAGACTTAAAGTCGACAGCTGGACAAAATGAATCAAAGAA